>ML845638.1:40551-51078 GCA_009831015.1 Picea engelmannii | reverse complement strand
AATATACTAAAGTACATGGTAGACTAAAAATATCATTTAGAAACACATAATTTCATGTACCTTCATTAATTTTTGTTTTTGTAGTTTCTATGCATGAATCTTAATAGGACGTTGCTTTCGATTATTTTCTATTTTATAGATTGCATTTTCGGGATCAATTGAGAGTGATGTGAGGGGGACGGGAGGGGCCATATGAGCTTCCACCTTCACATGGTTGGCCTTTTTCAGTAGAGGATAAATTATTCTTGAAACCAAGAGAATCTCTTTCATTTTTATACCATCATGATCGTATAAGATCTCATCAATATTGTTGTCACAGTATTACATCAATGAAATTTCAATGAACGTGTTTGTCATTTCTATAGAATTTTTTTTGAAACCCTAATTTTATTTCAAGGTACACAATTTGGTTGACGAAAGTTTTAAGTTTGCATCAGTCTTTCTTCATTTTTATTTTAGGTTCTACATTAATGTATATACAATGTATCTGTGTCATAGTTGTACTGATGAAAAATCCCTCTTTTTCATTGATTGCTTAATCAACGCAATAAAAATACTCCCTTACTGTACTAGATTATGGGAAATGTGTAATGTCAAATGAATTTTACAAGGAACGAAAATTGTATGAGGACTAGACACTAGCAACAGTGACGACGATTCCTCAATTCGAGTCTTGTTCTCTGTTTTATGCCTAATTGCAAGTTGCATCCCAAACCATTTCGAGGACTCTTGGCAATTCCTCCTTGGGGAATAAAATCCTAACAAAGAATCATTTTTGAGTTCCATGAGATGTTTCATGATTTTTTATCCATGGAATAGGTGACCACATTTTCTATCCACTCCTGAGGCATGGTTTTGTAAATTGGATCCCTAAATCCAAATGTTGCATTGCTTCTTAGTGATAAAAGAACTAATTATCAAAATCGATGAAAAAAACAACTTTTGAGGGGTTGGAACTGGGAGTGAGGGGTTCTCTGGCTAAAATTATATGCTAGGAATCCAACAGAGACGATAGTTCCTCAATCTGAGTCTCGGTTTTCGTTTTGTGCCCAATTGCAAGTCAACTACACCAATTTCAAAGATTGCACAAATTTCAACTTCACATTGAGTTTAACAACCACTACTTCCTACATAATAATGTGGGTTTCACTATTGTTAACCATCTCCATAACTAACTTATTATTCAACTTGGATTTAACAAAACTAATATTTGTATAGTTCTACTCTTGGCTTGAACAAAAATAATATTTGTATAGTTCTACTCTTGGCTTGCCTTAAACATATTGCCAACTAAATAACCCAAGATTTGCAACATACCAACTGATGGTTGGATTTATTACTCCATATCATTGACCCTCATCTTCAATGGACATTTCTTATAATAATTCTAATTTGCACAAATTGAACAAACAACAACCTTACCACTATTGTTTTCTTAGATCCATATGATAAAATTGTCATGTCCTTAGTGCTATCACATTAATATGTCCTTAATATGTCCAAAATGAAGAGGGATATCACATTAAATTAGGTGGTTTACCACTAATATTGGTAGTTGCACCCTAGTCTAATTGTGTATCCAAAACTAAAGATATAAAATTTTTATTTAGAACTTTGAATATAGAAAAAAAAGTTCATAAATTGGAACTATCATGATGATGGACTACTCACTAACAACACATGCACATGCAACTAAAGGTACTACCAAACAGGTACCTATCAGATATTTCTTCGTTGAGTGATGAAAGCTTAGGACAAATAGAGGGAAGTGAGATTGCATCTAGTAGATATGATAAGAAAACAAGGACCAGAGGTGAAAAAGTCAGAATAAAATTTTGTAGACGCATGAAATTTTTTCTTGCCGAAGGAAGATCATGCTCTTATGATGATGAGAGAATAGGAGACATAGAGGTGCCACTCATGTATAAGCATCTGATGAAACAATGGGTACCTAAGGAACTACCTCCTATCGATGTCGACTTCATTGTCAACAATAGGAAATATCGCATTGCACCATCCTCACTACATGGCTTGGGGTTATTTTCCATGGACGGAATAATTGTAAAATACAATATAGTAACTAAATTGATGGACTATGTCAGACCATGTTACAACTATAACGATTGGATGCGGTTGGTCCGGTACATGCTAAGTATGTGGAGATATGCACTTGCCGCAAATTATATATAACTAATGAATAAGGATAAAAATAAGGGAGCATGATGCAGGAGCATCGCTTCACACCAACAATGTGCCAGCTAGCCAGTACATCAAAGCACACATTCAAGGAGAAGAGAGGCACCATCCCTCTCGATTTCAAATTTCAAATTGAAATTAAATGAATTAAATGATTGTAAGGATAGTAGAGCCAAGACATGATTTTGTGTGGGTTGTAGATAGAGTCACCTTTAATGGTTGACAGGATGAGATCTAGATCCAATCCATACTAGACAACCATTGAATGTAATTCAATGTAAATTAATGAGAGTAAGTATCTTGGAGGGAAGATCTCGAGGAGCCCCTCTTTTGTAAGAAGATATTTTTGTATCTAGATAGAGTTGGTTCTACATGAGTTAGGTAGAAGCAAGAAGATAGGTATATTAGAGAGGAAAAGAGAGGAGCTGAGAATTTGTTGCAGTCCAAGCTTTTGTAACCTTTGTACAGGCATTCTCAATTTAATACAAACAGAGCAGTTTTCCTACATATGATTCTATGTGCTTATGTGTCTTTCATGAATGTTATATGTGTGTTCATTTGTATGTTATAGATGTATGTTAGGTTCCATTTGAAGGGATAGATAAATTTTCCTATCTGTGGGTTTTGTTGATTTCAATCTAGGTTCTTTGTAGTCTCATGCAAGGGGTTGCATGACAGAGTGTTGAGGACTATGAATGCTAGTGCAAAGAGTGCACATCTGAGTTCTGTTGAATTCGGGAAAATATGTGCTAGGAGGGCGCACCAGAGGAATCATTAACTCAAGGGAGAAGCCTCAAGGTTACTAAATACCTTGGAGATAAGACTGTGCAGAGGAAGGCACAGAGAGGATACAAAATTACTGAAGATTATGTGAAGATATTCCAAGTAGGCATCGAGAAAGTGGAAGGATTGCATGAGAAGGACTCTGTTTCGATTTTGGGGATAAGAGAAGTGTTTAGGAGAAGACACTTATAGATTTTATGAACACTCTATAGACTCAGCAAGGCATTCTTGAGAAGAAGTTGCCAAGAGGGCACTTATATCCTTTCAAGGAGTGAAAGGAGACAAAGTTGTTGAATACTCTGGAGGAAGACCTGTGAAAGGAGTGCACTAGGCCAACACTCGGATGAAGTGTTGAGAGATAGCCATATGGAGGCTAGTTGAAGCAGAAGGAGAACACGCAGAGTAAACTTGTTTGAAGTTCCAAAGCTCAGGAGGTCAAGCACAAACGTGTGCCAGGAGGAACACCAAGAGTCTTCTATGGAAGCAGAGGGTCGAGTCCCTTAGAACTGAGTAATTTTGTAATCTTGAGAGGGATAGCACTAGGAGTGTGCAAGAGTGGACTTATTTTACGTCCTGAAGCTCAATAGGAGTAGCGTGAAGTCACACACTGAGTGTAATTGTGTGAAGGGCCGAGGTCAATATTTATCACCTAAGCTTAGGAAGAATAGTTCCTTTTCACATAGAGTTGCAACAGAGAGGAACAACAGGCTGAGACACTTCAAATTCCAAGCCTCATACAAATCTCAAGAGGATAATACAGTTGTCATTGGATTGACACTAGGAGAGAAGATCTGGATGATTGAATCTAGATTGAGACATAGGAGGAATGTGCATAGGGAAGATCAAATCTAGGCCATCGGATTTGAGCGCAGAGGACCAACAATCATTTGATCTGGAGGAAAGCACGTGAGACTTAATCCTTGCATGTACATGGGGATAGACTTTTCAAAGTCACAAAGTCCTAAAAGCATCAAAACCATCCATCATTGGAGGACAGGTGGCGAAGAACTGGAAGCCATCGAGGTTTTGGACTTCGGTAGTTTAAGCATGGCGAAGAGAGAGAGCTCGCGATAGCCAAAATCATGATAGTATCTGGACCGTTGGATCATGGGGATTTTTCGACCGTTGATATAATGCCCCGGAATATCATCATTTTGAGAGTCGAGAGAACAAAGGTGAATTACATCGGGAATCCCCGATACACGAAATCCCAACGTGCTCAAAGATTGGGCCCCAGGTCATAGTTGAGGGTCACATTAGTATAAATTAGAGGAGGATCTAAGGATCCGCTAGCCCTTGTCGGGGTTTTGATACTTGGAGGAGAGAGGTGTTTTGCACTGGAATCCCCGAAATCATGAAATGTGATGCGCCCTTAGTGGGATAAGCTAGTGGTCACAAGTAGTGGTCATGTGGGAAGGAGCTTGTGCTTAGTGTTTGTTCACGTGGGGCAGAGTTCAAAAGGAACTATGGATTTTTTGAAGGTTCCAACAGGGAACTACTAATCTATTTTAGCTCGGGAAGTTTGGAGAATGATCCTTGACCGGGAGGTCAGTAGACCATGTTGAGGCAGAGGTAGGGGGTCTACATCAGAGAGACTATATATATTGATGTAAGTCCTAAATATTTCAACAATATCTCAGGGTTTATAAATATCACACAACCTGAGACAACAAAAAAACAACCAAATTTCATATATGAGGGATGTGAAGAGAATCGGGTAGTCTTGTGCGCAATAAAAAAGATAGCTCCTGGGGAAGAGTTATTAGTGGATTACCATTTGAATCGAATAGAAAAATTGACTAATAGTGTGTAGGTTCTTATGCAACACCTATTTAAGAAACCTCTACTTATTGCATTATATTTTTTTATTATCTTTAATATTGTTGTAAATATTTTCTTTAACATTGTTTTTTTGTTATCGTTAACAATTTTTTAAATATTTAGGGGTTCTAATTATATTATAATGTGACAGGATGATCATGGAAAAAGTTTGGACTTAGAACATGTAAATGATTATCTAATTCCACTTTCATTTTACGTGAATTTTATTATTTTCTTTTATAATTTTATTGGAATAACATTGTTTTTGTTGAAATTATATGTAGTCCACAGGCCATGTTGATCATGATTCCACCGATGAGGAGGGGTTTTATTTATCCCCTGATCCGATGGTCTTAATAAAAAAAAAACATCATTAAAGAGAACAAGGAACTTGCTAGCTTCTTAGATCATCCATATCAAGCTCCCGACGTCCTAACAAATATCAATCTCCTTATGTCACAACTTAACACATATAAGGTAATAACCATAATTTAAAGTTCTTTTTTTAATGTACTCATATGTTCAATTATAAAACTTTGTTCTTTAACTTTTACATTATCTCAGCAAAAAAAAAATTCTTTTTTATAAAGAGATTTTTGGATCCTGTTCAACCCGGTGTTGGTAGTAGTGGAACTACAAAAATGCTATAGAGTCCTGATGTGGGCGATCATACAACTTCTAGAGTACTATTTACTTCTCCATATTCCACACCTAATTTAGATAGGATCCATGACACACACCACCAGACATCCACACCTCGATCATAGTCTAGAGATGGTGGCAGAGATGAGGCTCATGGTGATGTGGTTGAAAGGGTTTCATTTCCTGGAGCTATACATGTGACAAGCATGGGGACCCTTCCATGCACATTTTTTGTTGATGATAATGGAATTTCATTAAAACAATCAAGACTCCCAGGTATTTTTAATTCATATTTTAATTGTTTAATGTTGTTCTTCTCATACACAAATCATCTACATTATTAATTTTAATTAATGATCATAAATTTTTGTGTGTAGGAAACAACCATTTTTATAAGCACCTAGAGAGCAAGGCCTTGTTGATTTTTGGGGAAACCTTACGCATGAGGTGGAATTTCCAGAATTCCAACCTCAAAAAGGAACTTATGGATTATCTTGAAAGCCTCTTTGTAATAGACACGTTCAATAAAAAATACGTCACCTCTGCAGCGGGAGAATATTTAAAATATATGCAGGATTTTTATAGACGAAGATTGGCAGAAAATCCTAGGTATGAGCATGCTCCCTCGATTCTAGAGAGGAAGTGGAAGGCGATCATTGATGATGCAAAAGAGAATGTTTTGAAAGAATCAGGAGAACAAATAACTGGTACACCAAGGTAAATTACATTATTTTGATTTCAATACCATCTTTATTTTTATTTAGATCTAAATAAAAGTGTGGTTATATATAACATACCTAAAAAGTTTGATGATAGGTTTCCTAACACTTCGAAGGCAACCAAAGAAAGGATTTCCAAACATGGCCAACACAAGATAGGATAGGGAGGATACTCGAGGTTACAATCATGAATCATAAGTACCCAAACATCTTAATAATATTATTTGTATCGCCTTACAACTTTCAGGTAATTCCAGCCAAAAATATTAAAAAACCATACCCTTATGCAATGCAGGGTGACTACTTCGGAACTGAAACCATGGAATAAGACCTCCAACTTGGTTACAAGTATGGTTATAAAGCCATGGTTGATCATAGGAAAATCATGGGGCAGACCCCAAGATCCAATTTGTGGGATAAGGTAAATAAAAATTAGTCCACATTAACCTTTCATTACTTATAAAATACGTAAATTTTTTATATCGTCCATAATTTAATGTATTATTTTATTTTAATTAGGGGAGAATCACTATCAATGAAACCATTAGTACTAGACAACAGAGCATTGATAGTGCAATTCATCCATAAGATCATGGTTCTCCCTAGCAACCCCATCCCAGTGAGGTGCATCCCCAAGATGTTCCTATGACTGAGGCCCACAACAGTAAAATGGCTCTATATTAATCATATACTTAATAATTCTGTACTTATAAATTTTGACGTTTCAATGCTAGAGAATGTTATAGTTGATCATCCTCAACCTGAAGATCACGTGAACAGGCCGACAACCATTCCAATGGTGTCGACTAGAGGACCAAGTAAATAATTACATTGCAATTTTGTTTTTTAATATTAATGAACTACTTCAATGATATTTAAAAATTGGCCATATAAATTTAATATTTTTGGTTTTTGTAGGTGATGGCCCCTCATAGTAGCATCCATGTCATGGGTATGAGACTAGACATACTTAGTGTGAAAGGACTGAAACAAGATCAACTTCTGAAGAGCACCTAGTAAACAAATACATGGAGATGGATGAATTACTTAAGACCTGGAAAGCACAAAACAAGACTAAAAGAAATTCATGATGTGTAATAATTTTATAAGGAAGTTAGATTTACATTATACAGTTGAACATGTAATGATTCATATGATGCATTGACATTATGGGTACTTTTTCATCTGATAATATACACAAGTCTATTTCTATGGCTCGTATATATCTGTGAAAGTAATTTTGTTATACACTTAATGATAATTTCAGATTCTCTTATAAGACTTGGTATATATTGATTCAATACTCCTTGGTTCTATTGGTTCTATTAGTCTTGACATACAATTTTTACATCAATTTGTGGCTCCATGGATATCATCCTAGTGATTTGAAGGCATTGGTGAACATGAAATTTAAGAGATTGAATTGGTCAAGTTTTGATTTAAATTTTACATGCTTGTTTGTTTGTGGGTTTCAAGAGTTCCAAACTTGTATCTCTTTGTTTTTTAAGAATGGCAATCTATTTGTATTTTAAGATATAACATGAGAATCCAAGCAAGACCTGGTGCCTTGTGCTTTGGCTATGGAGTCTAGGCAACAAATAGAACTTGAATATGCAATATGCAACTTCCAAAATATTGTGACATGAAATATGCAACTTTTAAAGTCTTGTGACATGTGACATGTGGCAAGCATCTTTTCCAAGCAATGTGCAAACTTTAAACTTGGTGCAACATGCAAAAATAAATTTTGGGGAAGATGCAATAATGAGTTTTAAAGATTAAACATGAGGGGTTGGAAATGGCCATGTCAAACATTTTATAATATTTTTTCAGAGCATTACCCTTCTTTTCATTGTGTCTCACATGACAAAGAAACAAAATCACATTGCCATTGCCAATTTATATGTGGAGGGTTATTCAAGGTTTCAAGACTTTCTTCATATTTTCCTAATTTAATCCTCTCATGGTCATGTTAATCCATATATAGGTCCATGATATAAACACTCATTTTTATAATGTTGACATAAATTCCAATCTTCACTTTGTCGATTAGAGGGCGCAATTTTGGAAACAATTTAATGTTTTTAGTTCCATGAAATTTATTTTGTTTCTTCAACAACATTAAGGATTAAACATGACGGGTTGGAAATGGCAATGTAAAAAATTTACTCTTTCACACATGTGCATCATCTCAATATTCATGTCTACAATATGTGGAGGGTTATTCAAGGTTTCAAGACTTTCCTCATATTTTCCTACTTTAATCTTCTCATGGTCATGTTAATCCATATAGAGGTTCATGATATAAACACTCATTGTTCCAATGTTGACATAAATTCAAATCTTCACTTTTTCGATTAGAGAGAACATTTTTGGAAACAATTTAATGTTTTTAGTTCCATGAAATTTATTTTGTTTCTTCTACAACATTAATGATTAAACATGAGGGGTTGGAAATGGCGATGTCAAATATTTTATAATATTTTTTCATAGCATTACCCTTGTTTTCATTATGTCTTTAAATTTTATAATCCATATAGAGGTTCATGATATAAACACTCATTGTTATAATGTTGACATAAATTCCAATCTTCACTTTGTCGATTAGAGGGCACAATTTTGGCAACAATTTAATGTTTTTAGTTCCTTGAATTTTCTTTTGTTTCTTCAACAACATTAATGATTGTTTCTTCATTTCTTTTGTTTCACATGTTCAAATGTAGATGTAACAATTTGACCTCTAAATCTTAGGTTGAGGTTCATCCATATACATATAGATAGACATGAATTTGGGTACCTTGGAATTCTAGTGAAATACAAAGGACCAAAATCTTTAAGGACTCCTTCTTTAATATTATAATTTTATTTTCTCAAAACCTAGTGTTGCATTTTTATTTAGGTCATCATCATATTTTTATTATAGTTTCCTATGTAAACCTATTATTTCAACCTCCTTTGTTGGTTCCTCATGGACAAATTTCATAATTTTGTCATTGATGAGAGAAACCAATGTTATGGCCCCGATTACTTGCCACTCATGTTCTTAAATATCATACTTGATTCACATAACCTCATTAAGCATGGATGAAGGATAATTTTCTTTCACTTTTATTTAGCACCAATAATTTGATTATCATTGAACCCATGGTTAGTGTTAGATGCAATATATCCTTAATTTTGTACTATAGTTGAATACAAAGAGAGATCAATGTTATCATGAAGTTCTATAGCATCACATGCCATACCATTTTCACCTTGAAACATGCCATGAACATGTTCACATTCTCCATTTTATATTTCAATATTGGGATCATTAGTATCCCATTCATTACTGTAAATTCCCAAGGATTTTCCACACATCTTACAAACCACTACTAAAATAAAGGGAACCCAACAACGTCAATGAAGAAAAACAAATAAACGACAATGAGAGAGTTTTGACCATATGTCAACTAATTTTTCCCTTAAAAAAAACTTCATTGATGTGAAAGGGAGCAATGTATCTATGAGAAACGACCCAGTTTATCCCCCACATATATTCAATAAGGTGTGTGGGATAAACACACCCTCAAAACAAAAACAAAAATCACAATAAGCGACCTAAAACCATAGTATCATTCTTAGAGCTTAATGTAAAGGCTTTGAGCCAACACCTTAGGCCTATGAATCAATACCAAGATAAAGGGAACCCAACACCACTGACGAGGTTAAAAAAATAAAATACAATGAGAGAGTTGTGATAGCATGTCACCTAAGCTACAATAAGTAAGAAAATAATGCAAATTTTGTGGATAATAAAAGAGAGCATGAGATGTCATCATCTTCTCCAACTAACTCCATGGTTCCACTTGGAAATTATATGCATTTACATACAAAAAGAGGAGAACCGAGTAGCAACAAAAACCACCATGAATATAGTGCAAAACTTGTAACTAAACCTTCAATGGAAATATTAGGAAAGGAACCCACTATCAAAACAATTATTATGGTTTTTAAAGACCCACGATATGCATTATATGTGTTTAATATTCCCTCCCATACCCATAACACAATGTTAAAAGTCATCTCCAAGAAAAATATCAAATTATGGTGTTTTTATTCATAATCATGGTAGTAAATGTCATATAGAGGATCCTCATATAACTATCCATTGACAATTATTTGATAAAGACTCCCCTTCTTAGGGTTCTATCCAATTGTATTATTTAAATACTTAAATATTATGCTCACCACCCCCATCAATATCTCTTTTGTGTTGCACAAAACTATAGTAGTCAAGATCTTGATCCTCCTGGACTAGAGAAAATTCCATAACAATCAAAGGGATATGCTCCATAATTGGAGTTACCATGTGAGACCTTGAAAT
>ML845638.1:14601-35341 GCA_009831015.1 Picea engelmannii | reverse complement strand
CTGACATAATTAAAATAACATTACTAATCTAAATTACAACTAATGGCCTAAAACCGACATAAATAAAATAGCATTACTAATCTAATATGCCCCAATTAAGGGGTAATGAGCCAATATTAGGGCTTAACATCTTTACATTGTCTCATTTGAGACGATTTTCATCACTAGTCGCACTTGCGACAATTTCCCTACTTAGTCATTTTGGCAACGATATTTCTTCTTTGTCGCAATTGTGACAACTCCTTACTAGTGTCTCTCTTGTGATGTTAAGTCAAGTTCATCGCATGTTCCATGTCACACGAAGTGACGTTTGGGAGACACAATATTTGTCGCAATATCCACGACATAACGTCGCAAGAGCATCGAAATAGCCATCGCAAAATGGCCCAAATTTGCTAGTGATCCATCTTTCACTACAATTCCTAAAAGTAGAATCTCTTGAACCTATTCCTTATTTACCTGTCCTTATTTTCTTTCATTTATTTTCCAACCCTTTCTGCATCTGATATTTTTCCTTTTCTCTATAGAATTTTCTTCATCTCATTTTATTGTCAATCTTGCAATCTCTGGGACCTAGTCTTTGTCCACATGTTCTTCCTATTTTCTTATTGATACTTTATTATATATGATATTAGTGTTCTCTTTCATGGAAGTATCGATCATGCTTCTAAAATCACTAGCTATGTGTCCATAGTTATGACATTATTAACATTCAATGTTACGTGGGGCCACATAGGCATTTCTTGCTTGAACATTTATTTTATAATCCCTGCAATCTGCAACCTTATGTCCAAAATTGGTACAATAAAAATAATGACCATAAAAGAAATTTTCATACCTGGGAGTGAATGATCTTCTTTATGGTGTAATCCTTCTAAATTTCTTCCTTGACTGATCATGATCATGATTGAAGCTTCTTTGTGGCTTGAACATGGATGGTCTTCTTGAAGATGTATCTTCAATAGTTTTTTTAGATTTTGGTTGACCATGATTCCTTCCTTTGAGTACTTTTGCATAACTCTTTCTATTTTCTTCATTCTTCTTTTCTAGCAACCTAGAGTGCTTCTCTTCATTCTCTATAACTGATGTGGATGTTTCTGTCTCTTCAACATTCTTGTTGAGCTTAAAGATTTAACTTCTGAATGTGACAACTTCTTCTTCAAGCTTCTCAAACTCTTCTTCTTTCTTCATTATCTCAGACTTCGTGACTTCTTCTATTCTTTTTGCTTCTTCAATATGGATTTTTAATGTGATTATTTCTTCTTCAAGTCCTTTCTCTTCTTGACCAAACTCTACCCTAATATGGTTTAGATCATTAGTTATTTCCTTAAGATGATATGTCAATATCTTCTCTCTCATTTTTGCTTCTTCCTTCTGTGTTGCTATGTTGGCTTCCAAATAATTCTTTTGATATTCAAGATTTTCTTCAATATTTCTAGCTTCTTCTAGCTAAGTTCTTAAGTTCTCGATGACCCATTGGGCTTCTTAAAAAATGTGAACAATTTCCTTTTGTTTCATAAACTCTTTATTGAGTGAATTTTTTTCTTCTCTTTCTTTTCTTAGTTCATCTAAAGCACTAATCAATTCGGCTTCATAATTGTCTTCCTTTTCGGTTAGTTTTTTTGTCTCATTTCCTTCATGGAATTCTATTTCAAGATGTCTGTGTTTTTCACAATTAAAGCAAAACAACATACCTCTATTGATTATGTACTCTTCATCTTCTGAATATATTTGACATGGTGAACATATTTCTTCTTGATATGTACCTGCTTCTTCTTTGGCATTTTCTGAATCTGCAATGGGTGAAGAATATATGGCATGTAACTTATCCCAAAGATATTTGGCTCATGAAAATTTACCAACCTTTTCTCTTACCATATTAGGTAATCCTTCCAAGATGAAATCCATTGCTATTTTATTATTCTTCTTCAATTCCTTCTTGGTTGAACTTTTTTCCCTTTTTGAACTATCATATCCTATAATGAATGATAGCCAAATATAATACCCTTGTTCTTGTAAAAATACTTTCGTCCTTCCACTCCATAACTCATACTTTAAACCATTCTGACCATTAAACAATGGTAGTCCATTCTTAGAATAATCCATGATCTCCTTCCAGTGGTTAAATTGTTTCAAGAAGGAACCCGCTCTAATACCAATTGTTGGATTACTGAGAGGGGGGGTTAATCAGTAATAGAGAAATTTAATCCTTTTTAACCATAAAATGCAAATGTTATATCAATATATCATTATCATCAAATAGTTGCAAAGTAAATAAACAATGAGAACATGATAAATCATACACATACACAGTACACCAGTGTTTTTATGTGAAAACCCAAAGTGGGAGAAAACCACAGAATGATTTTTCTTATATGTCTTTAAGAATTACATTCATTGGAATCACCAACTTCCTCTGTTTTCCAGATGCAATTGGAAGGAGGCTCTAATCCCCTAGTTTCTCAGGCTACAACCTGAGGGAATATCCAATTCCCCAATTATATGGCTACAACCAAAAGGAGGCTACAACCCCCTATGTTCTCCAGCTACAACCAGAAGATGGCGACAACCACCTGTCCTTGCCCCATCCAACTGCCCTATCGTAGAAGAAGAATGATGGAACCACTTTCACACTATCACTGTGAGATATATTGTTGTAAACCTGTACCAATCAAGCTATAATAAACCTGTACCATAAAAAAGTGAATCAATCATGCACCAACCTATACCAAACAACTTGTAATCAACCTGTACCATAAACAAGTGCATCAACCATGCACCAACCTATACCAAATAACCTGTAATCAGCCTGTACCATAAATATGTGCACCAACATGTACCTCAACCTGTACCATCAATGAGTGCATCATCCATGCATCAAATATGTACCAATCATGCATCAAATACACATAACTATGACTCATCAATATGTACCAACATCATCAACTATACACCTCATGTATGTACCAACTCATCAACCACTTGTCTCAAACATGTACCCAATATGTACCTCAACCATATACCAAATACATATACCAATATAACCATCAAAATGTCTCTAGAAATACATCACATTATCCATAACCAATTACCATAAACCATTACATCAAACCATGTGCCACAACTTCACTGTTATACAACCTCTATCTGTAACATACCTCAACAAAAATGCCTCATAAATTTCATCACTCAAATATAATTTTTAACTCTGTAACAGACCTGCTATATATGATCACATACCTGCAAACCTTTCTTAACAAGAGACTAGCATTTTTATCAAATTTTACTTTAGTCTCACATGACTAGTTTTGGATTAGTCAACAAACCTAACTTGAAATAATCATAACTATGTACCTGTAATGAATAAAGGTCTAAACATAGTACACAATGTTCTTCAATGTAGTTTCTACAATTTATCTAGGTTTCACGTCTTGGAACCTCCCAAAAAAGGAGTTATAGAAAAAATGGCATACCTTGTTGAATTCTAGCTTATTCTAGAGATCAAACTTGTAGAGAATGCCCCACATGGAATATTTGATGTATATATCTGAAAATGGTACACAACATACTACAAAATATAATATAACCAATACATTTGGTCTTACTTAATTCGTATCTGTTATGAATAAGTTATGACATTTTTACCCGAAACACTTGTTTTAGACTAGTTTCAGGACTAGCCACAAACCCTATTTTCCACAGAGTGTAAGTCAAAAAATACAAAGAGACACAAGCTGAATTTTTTATCACAACTACTTGGATATGTTTCCTCAACGACCTCCATATTTCATGGTTTGAATTATTTTGAAAAAAAGTTATTGCGAAAATGGTGAGATGACCTGTAAACAACATACATTAGAAAGCATCATCAAAATAATTTATCCTCCCTTGAATTTCGGCCTTCTTTACTTCATCTTCCCTATGAAATTAGCCTTAGATATCTACAAGTGATTGAGGTAACAAAAGGATTAACTGTGCCTCTTATTTATACTTTTATGTATCTTCCTCAATGGGTTACCTTCTAACCATCTTAAACCACTTTCCTTATTTTAGGGCTAACCCACTTCTAACCACTTGTCCACTTAGTAATTTATCCATTAAATTTAATATTTAAATAATTTCTTTTGTATCCACTTTGACTTATAGTACACTCATCACTTCACTTTATTATTTAAATAATTTCTTCTTTGCAACCACTTTGACTTCTTTAACCTTTTGGGGCTTCTAGATGAATCGTGAGGGTTCTCCAACTTCACATGGCCATAACTCTCTAACCATGAGGATTTATGTGACGTTCCACATACCACCGGAAATGGCATGACCTGTAATATCCATCTATAATAGTCCTACCTTAAAATATATTAAAACCCATACCATTATACATCAAACAAAATTGGGTCCATTACCAAAACCGGTGTGCTACCAGACATTCTTCAAGGGTTGACATCAATGACAGCCAACCCAAATAATCAATAGATTGATCCTTCAAGTATGAAAAAAAATATTTATATCCAAGATGAAATGATGGAAAAATATGAATGGTACTATTGAATATATTACACACCCACCTAGTATTTCCCTTCCTAAGTTTATTAATCTATTTTGAGGTGTTGATGCTTGAATCTGTTAGGACTGAATCATAAACCTCACGAGGATATATACCCCCTCTCTATTTTTATATAGGTGGTAATCCTCTTTGTTTCAAGGTATTCTTGGGATTTTATATTTTCAAAATAATATAGGATTTATGAGAAAGTACTCCGTGATATTCAAAGAAATATAAAGATTATAGTAAAATAAAATAATTTTTCTTTTTTTAAAGAGAGTTCATGTGAGATGACTAGGAACCTCACACATCACATATTAAAAAATAATAACAAAATTTTCTCACATCCATCATAGTTAAACTAAAGATTTCTGATCAAATAAAATAAAAGAAAATGGTTTGCACGCATAAGATAACTTTAATAGAGAAAACACATGTGGAGATTAAATAAAGAAAATAATAGATCAATCTCAAATATTTTATACTCAAAACTCAACGTTATAAAATACCGTCAAAATTGATCCTGGAATAGTTCTCTTGAGATTTCTGAAAAATATAGAGTATGTTACAAAGCTTTGAAATTTAAATTCATTTATCCTTAGGACTAGGATTGGAGCTCTCACAGACCATAAATAAAATATATACAAGAATTAATTTGTGGAAATAATATGGTGGGAGATGAAAAATTAGCAAGACTCGGAAATAAAACATGAAGAAGTTATTAGATTTCGGTTAAACCTTTCTAGTCAAAGAAGCAGAGTAACTGGATGAAAAAATGATAAAGAAAGCAAGATGTGATCAACATAAACTTACTATGATGGTCTCTCCCTCTTTCACTTGATTTATGATATCATTTTACTTTCTTCATTGATGGTTATAGGAACCATCTCAACTATCGCTTCTTGGCCTTCTTTAGTTGATTTATCAATTTCTTTTTTAAACAAATCTTCAATGTAATTTTTAATTGGTGCAAAACTTATTTCATGCCTGATTTTAATATTGAATAATTCACCTTCCAAATCTCTTAAGTAATTAGAAATGCCATATATTTCCTCCTCCATATCTTGATTTTTCACAGAATAATCAACCATCCAATTATCTATCTCTTCTTCATTAATTTCAATTATGCCACACAATGTCTCAACTGATAACCCCTTTAATATCTCTAATTATTCATCAAATAGTTTCTTTGTCATAAACATTAAATTGAGAATTAACTTTGGGTCTTGTACCTCATCAATGCTTCCTGCCATATCTATCTCTGTGAGTCTTTTGAACAATTCTTCTCTTTTTACTATGGCTTCACTGCATGCTTGGACAATGTTATTCAATTTCTTTATCTTTTCTTTCCAACAAGCATTCAACTGTTTAATTCGACTTGGAGAAGGAAAATCATCTTCTCTTCTTTTCAATTTTGTCATGTTTGAGAACTTTATTCTAAATGGCAAGACAACATCAACATAGAAACCTTCTCCATTCTTTAAATAATCTTGTAGATACTCATGAAAAGCATGTTCCCTTGAGTTGAAAGAAACAATATTTTTTGATACCTCCCATGCTTCTGTTATTAGTGATATTTTGTTTTTAATGTTTTTATATACATAACTTTGGACTACTGTGAGTAAACTAGAAGATCCTTTTAATTTAATAGCGGGTGTATTTGGTTAAACCATTGACAAAAGAATTTTCAGGAATGGAAGAGGCATTAAGGAATTTTCCAATTCTTCAATCCTTTCTTTTAACTTAGCATTTTCATATTCCAAACCATCAATAGAATCCCCGGTTTCCCTATGGATTTTGGAAATTTGGGACGGTCACATGTCCTTTAGGTCGACCTATGATCAAGACTTTCCCTTTTTATTCTTCTGGTCACTTCTTTCTACAATCAAATTTTTAGACACTTTATCAAAAATAACGCTTTGAAAAGTGAAGGATTCTTCTTCACTAAAGGTCTCATTTCCAACGAATTCCAATAAGGAATTTTGTTGAGCCATATTTTCTGGTTGTTCCATTGCGAGAAATATTTTCTAGAAGTAGATTGGAGAAGTAGATTGGAGAAGTAGATTGGGAAGTAGATTGGAGAAATATTTTCTCAATATCTTAACAATGTAGCCATGGGTTATATTTCCTTGCCACCTCTGTAATAAATAGTTTTTCAGATACATGATATGGGAGAAAATAAATATTTTCTTTCGAGGAGAATATCCTTATGACACTATGATTCTCCATTTGTTCTATTTTTTCTCTTTTCTCTAAGAATCTATTAGCTTGTTCATATATCCTTGAATCATTTTCAGCCAACAAAAACCTTTTTAAGAATGAAACACAATCATTATAAACTTCATAGAAATACAAAGGGGTCTTATGTCTCCATAGTGCCTGATACCAAAAGGTAACTAGATCTATTTCTTGATCCACCCTTTTACTTATGGTTGAGTTTGGGAATTTACAACAATACATAATAGAAAATATCAGATAAGAATCTATAAAGAATTTTTTGTCCTTTTAAAGTGTGATAATTGGGATAAGATTTGGATAGAAATCAGTTTTCCCCAATCAAAGATGGGTTGTTCTTGTACTGTAAAATACAGAATATATAAAACCATGTGAGAGATAGAAGCAATGAATTCCTGACCTGTCAACCTGGTAAACAACCATGCAATTTCTCAATAGTGGTTTTTAAAAGACCCAACCTGGATTTTGGTTATGTCTTCTAGGATAGATGCAAGATTCTCCAAATATTTAGGCAGGAGGTCAAGCCCATTGTTATGTTTCTTCAAAAAATATTTGCAGTCTTCTCCTTTGAAATTAAGTGCCGGCTCTAGAAGCTTGAACATATTGCGAAAAAATTAAGGTGAAAGGGAAATCATAGAATGATCTTGGAGCTGTATAATTATTTAACTTTGCACGTACTTATCTACACACCATGAAAACAATTATTTACAATAAAAAACCTCAGGAACACACCTAGAGCGAGCAATTCCAGATGTCCAAATTACGTCTTTTTGTGCAGAAGGAGAGGAATAATATGAATATTCTCTTCACCACTCAAAGTTTTGGTCTTCAGAACCAAATATATTTAAAGTATCACCACAAATTTTTTGTCTAGTTGATGCTTCCATAGGTTGACAAGAGTATTTCTTCAGCTAGATAATAACCTCAAATAAATATTTTTGAAGAGATGATGATAATTTAATCCCTTGGAAAATGGAGATTTAATGCAATTTAATGAGTAATTCCTCGAGTCTTTCATCATTAATGATGATATTTTTAGAGACTACACATTAGTTGTTATCATTAAATGACACTTAATGCATATTTGGAAAATCAAGAGAATGGTGGGGACAGATGAGAGCGAGTTTGAATATGGATCGTTTCATGAACCCACCAACCCAGGAATCCGCAAACCCGTCGTTATGGATTATCAAAAATATGTTAAGTGTAGAAAGGCAGTCGGTCAGACTTGCATGTAGAAGAAATAAAACACTTTGGGGCTCGACACCCGTGACAAATCTGAAGGTCAAAATGTATATCGTGGAACTTGGCGTGTGTTAGCACTCTGTAAATTTTTTCTGGATGAATAGACAAACGACAGAGGTAATTGTTTCAACCTACTTTAGAGCTGGGAACTAGCCTGCTCAAATCAGAGAGGGATCTCTCATGTCAATTGATATATATCTGGAAATCAATGGCTATATTTGGTTTTTTTGGGGGGTTTCTATAATGTTTGAAGGCAAAGGGGAGGGACTCTTAGGGGTATGGAGTCGAAATTCTGAAAGTGAAGGAAAACAATAACTGGTCGATAGAAATCTCCAAAGGATAAAGGATAAATGAGGCAATGAATCTGAGTTGTTGATTGATTTTAATCAGAGTGGTAAGAGGAAGGAGAAAACAAATAACTACATTAGAGAATTACTGAAATGAATTCTGAACTAGTTAAGAATAAATACACAGTTTAAATTGCTTAAGCCAAGAGCATCACAAGTTGAATTTTGGGCCTTTAACTCTCCAATTTAAACAGACGAAAATGTAAATGGAATAAAAGAACAGAGGAAATATATATGAAGAGAGAAGACAAAAATCATATAATCACCATTAGAATCTTTTCATAGAGACTTCAAAGCTTATGCATATGTATTCAATTCAGCTCCAGAAAATTACAATTGAGTTCAGAAACAACAAAAAAGGTGCCCTTTCACTTCTTCCAACATTAATTCATTCAAAACTCCTAGTACTTAAACAGTTTGATTACAATGTCTAAAACAGAAGCGTTTCAATTTCTAAAACTGACTAAAATAATTACAAGCCAACGATTTTGGTAGGCGAATTGATTTACAATGATTTAAACAAAAAAGGTTTCATAAGCTAGGGACAGATCCCTCTAACTACTCATCTTCCTTTGTGCCATCTATCTTGCTCTAATCTCTTGTCAAACTTGTCAATTTGGTGACACCTAGAGGTTACTTACTGGTTCCTAGAAAACTGCATTTCGTCCTGCCCAGTCGAATAATTTCCTTCCACTGTGAGTCAAAAGGAATCTCGTAATCCATCATTTCCTTTATCAAAATCTCCAAATCAATGCAAGTAGCATAAGACATAGTTGGTAGCCTGGTCTTTAGTGTCTTAAACTGATTCAAAATCTCAAAGTCTACAGCTAAATGTTCCACCAAACTGGGTCCCTTTAGGTTCTCTTCCAGGACTTCAAATTCGGAATGATCCATTCTGCACTGAGTGAGGAGACAATTGTATTCCTCTTGATCATATAATTTCCCTTTACCATCCCAAAATGGTGGGAGGCCCTTGATAAACAATTGTTCAAATGTATCCTTAAACTCTTGTATACTTTGTTATATTTTCATAGCTTTGGTTTGACCCGACTTGAGAAAATTGTGCTTAGCGATGATCCTCATGTACCAAATGATCAGTGCAGTTCTGTCTTTTACCCCAATGGTATGAAGATCAGCAGGGGGAACAAAATTTAGCAAATTAATAGTGTTATGGGCCCATTCCGAGGGATTGTTTGCCAGTGTCTCATTAACAACAATACATTTGCTTCAAGCAGTGATATCCATGCTGTCTTTGTCATTTATGAAATTCAGATAAAGCCTAAACTTAGAAGATTCAACAACAATAGCATCCCAGATTACATGTTTAGCTCCTTGCAACAATACTTTTCCCTTTAACCTCATCTTCAACTTGTTCACCCTTTCCTGCAAATCTTGATTCTCCTTTTGGAATTGGGCCATATCTCCATCCTTTATTTTCATCTCTTGCTGCAGCTTTTCTATGACCTCCTTAAGGCTCTTGATCTCCCATGTCTTTAAGATTACTTGAGACATCCTGAACCAATCCATCAGTGTTTGATCTAGTTTCTGTAGTAGAAGGTACAATAGCCAGCATGTCTGATTTTGCTGCCTGTCCTTGTGACCAACTTTATTTTTCCTTTTCCAGCCGCAATACTTTGGCTTTTCAATTTAGTGCTTCCTGTCTGAAAGTCTTCTTTTCTTTATCTAGAGCAGCTAGCTCTATTGTCTATGGATTTTCTGTGGCAGACATCTTCATCTTCTTCTTCAAGATTTGGATCATCTTCTCTGTCTCATCTAAAGAAGGTTTTACCCCTTTAGGGCCTTGAGATTCCAATATTTTGACTTGTGTTTGCTAGGCTCTACTGGATGCTTTTTCTTCCTTCAATTGTCCATCCAATCTGAGTGCATGGGTTTTCAGTCTTGAAACCCTCAGACTCAGAATTAGGTAGTTTGAATATAGCATGTCACTAGAATTTCTGTGGAACTTTACCTTTTCTGGAGCACCAATATTTTCATAATGCAGCTTGATTTCATACACTTTATCCTCATCTACCACTATTATGTTAAACGTATTTCTTTCTACATCCCTGACTGAGAACAGGGAAGACTTATGTTGGGAGATTCTTTCTACCTTGTGTAACAAATATCTTATTTCACTATTGGACATATTTCCTTTCACAACATATTGATTTGCTAAATCTTCTTTGGATTGGTATACTGCCCCAGGTGTCTTGCTAAAGACATGTTTCTTGATGTTGCAATCCCTTGAGCTGCTTTCACCCTATGGCATGCTCTTTGTATTAGCTTCTTCATTTTTGGTTCTTCTCTCTACCATTTCCATGCTTATTTTCTCCTTAGGTTCTTCCTCCTCCAGGTTTTCTATCTGTGGGGACTGTGTGATCTTCACCTTCTTGAGAAAATTTTGCTTACTACTAGTGCCCAAGGCCTCTGAATTGCTCCTCTTGTTATAAATACTCATCTTGGGAGCTTTAATAATAAACCTTGGAGAAGTTTTCTATGTCTGGATCTATTGTGGGGTTGATTCTATTTGTTGTGTTTGATCAGGTTGCAAAGTGACTTCCATATCTGCACAGGTTTCCATATTCACCAGTTGATCAAATCCTTCAACATGCCCATGCTCGTAGGGGCCTTGTCTTCTCATCAATATTCTCTTAGATATGACATGATGTGGATCATATTTCCTCCCTTGTAACTATGAAAACACAAATTCATTGATCTTGGCCTGGATCTAAGGCAAATATGATCTAGTTTTTACCACAAATGGATCCTATTATGAAGGGAAACTTTAAGTTATATGCCTTATGCATCTTCAAAAAATGTTTTGTTTCTGAGATGATTCTTTGCCTAATGAATTTGAGGGAAAATATTCTGGGAGTCAAGAAAATAGGAAAAAGGAAGGTCCTTCTTGATAACCATATACTGAAATCATAGTAGAGTGCATGAACAACATCCAATATCTTACCCTATTATCTGGGTTAGGCTATAAATAAATTATCATTTCTTCCAAAACCCTTGACAGTCTGATGCTGAATATCAAGCTATAAACTCTGGACATGACATTATTTATAAAAATGAGCATTATGATCCTTTTGCATTCAGTCGAGATGAATGCAGCTTGAGGGAACTCTGTCTTATTAATTTCTAGGAACATTATCAACAAGCGCATGTGATACCTAAAGTCTCTCAGTGAATTGAAATTTACTAGCTATTTGTGCATATTGTCAGTGATGAAATCTTCAAAACTAGTATGGACCGTCTGACTGGACTCTGACTGAAAAAACATCAATAGGAAACCCAACATGACCTCTACCACAAACTTGTCATTGTCCAATCATAGAATTTGACTGAGTATGGAGCAGGCCCACTGGAACTCAATAACCATGATGCTTACACTGATAGGTAACGCCAGACTCTCAGACTAATGTTCGGGTTTAACAATGGTCTATAAAAATAAGGTTTTGACTTCAGGCAAGCATTCTTTGTAGACTATGATTAGTTTCTCTTCCTCGAAGGTATTTGATGTCACGGGGGAAGACTCTAGTATACTAAGGTCATGTCGAATTGACGGGCTATCTATTTCGCATAAGACCTCTAACCCTAACTTATTCAAAATGACCTTTTCTTTTTGTGAATATTGTTCTGCACACCATCTTCTAAATTATGGGAAAGGGAAAGTGACTTCGACAGTGCAAGGGGTAATGGAGGCTTGGGCCGCTTCAAGGAAGGGTATTTGTTTCCTAACATTGTCTAACAAATTGGCTTTGGATACAGAAATGGGTGAGACAGTTATTTATGTGTCAAATACATTAGAGTCCCTGTCAATTAGGGCTTCTTCTTTAGAGGCAGAGTCTTTCTCTGTTATGGATAAAATGACAGGATTCATGGCCATGATAAAAAATACCTGTGAATCAGTGGAGAATGTGCGAGTCTGGTTCACTGTTGAGATTCAGTTTCGAATGGAGCATTTGCGCCAATTTTCAAATGTTCAAATGATTTGAAATATCATAAAATAATTACCAAGGCCTTCCTTTTATATGCGCTTCTCGATATGGAGGGTGAGACAAAATGGTTTTGGGTAGACCACTTTTCACCTCGATATGGATCTAGAGGTGACACGTGTCTGTGAGGTGAAACCACGGTATTTTCCCCATCCGACTCTCGAGTAATTAACCTTCGCACTATTTCCTCACCCAATATGTCTCATGACCATCGATCTGGGTTGTTTTAAGATCTGTGGCCCATCGGGCCCCATCAACTTCCGTGATTCCACTATATTGGCCCTTATCATCTAGATGTGACCTGATCCTCCAAACTATCATGCCTCCACCTCAATGTAGCTCCTCGCCAACTTTCAAGACTTGGATTCCATCAAAATAAAATTGTTATGGTAATAACATAGCCTCCAACTGGGGATGTTATCCTCTCAGTGAGGTAGTAAAGAACAGTAGACCAAGTTCCTACCCATTGGGAAATGATTCATTCATGCAGTCTAAATCCTCCAACCATTATTTAACAAACTCAAAATTGACCCAGCACAGCTCATGGCCTTCACCTCGGGCTTCAACTATGCTTCTTTTATTCCAACTTCTTCATGCAAAAAGAAAACACAAAATGATTATGTACAATGAATGGAAGGGGTGATGATGTTTAAATGATATAATGCTTGCGAAACCTACCATTCACATGCCCTCCTCCAACGATGTATCCATTAATCTCTTGTAGAATGTAGTTATTACTTCCATGGTATGCCACAATTTTGAACGAGCCCAACCATAGGTGATCAAATTTCCCATGTTTTCCCTCATCTTCATTTCTGGCATCCCATTTTAGTACCAAGTCTCCTGGTTTGAAGTTATGCACCTTGGTATGTCTGTCTAAATCCTCTTTGATATTTTCTTGGCGTACTTGAGTATTGTCGAAATATTTTTTCTCTGGTTTGTTGTACACAGATGAGTTCATCCTTCCTTCTTCATGTGGAATCTATCTTTTCATCTTTCTCCTGCAACAGTATCATTACTGGAAACCCCAATGTAGTAGGAAAAATTTCTTCAGTGCCATAAACGATCTGAAAAGGTGAGGTGGCGATGGACCTCTTTGGGGTGATTCTATCAGCCCGTAATGCATGAATGAGATTTTTATGCCAAGCCTTTTTATTTTCTTGCAACAACTTTTTTATAATTCTGGTGAGGCTCTTGTTTGATGACTCGACTAACCCATTTCCCTGAGGGTAATAAGAAGTGGAGTGTCCAAGTGTTATGTTGTAGTCACTGCAAAATTTCTCCATCCTTTTAGACTTAAAGGCTGTTGCGTTGTCTATGATGATTTTGATTGGACATCCAAACCTAGATTAAATATTTTCTTCCAAAAACTGGATGATGACAACATCTGTTGCTTTCTTGGTGGATACTATCTCGATCCATTTAGTGAAATAATCTATTTCTATTAGAATCCACTTGTGTTTGGATGAAGAATGTGGATGTATTTCCCCTATGAAGTCAAGACCCCACTGTCTAAAAGGATCTTCCACATAGATGGGCTTCAAAGGTAGAGGTTTCAATTTCTTTTTTCCTTCAAAAGTAATACATTCATGGCATCTTGAAACCCCTTTGTAGACATCAAAAAATATGTTGGGCCAATAGAACCCAACTCGCAAGATTTTGTGCACAGTGGTTTTCCAATAATGATCCTCCATAGTCACCCTTATGAAACACTTTGATGGTCTTCTCTACTGCTTCTTCTAGCAAACAACTCAATAAAATTCCCCCTAGATCCTTACAATATAGGGATTGATTTACTATACAAACTTTTGTTTCTTTCAGTTTAAAGAACCTTGCCTTTGTTTTACTTAATTCAGGAGGAGCCTGCAAATTGTTCAAAAAAAAGATGAAATCTGCATACCATGTGGATTCAAGGAATTTCTAGGATATTTGTGGAGTCACACTCTCCTCTTCTGCACTCTCTCATAGTTCTACGATGAAATTTATTCCTAATATTTCACAATTGGGTTGTTCCATTAACTTAGCAAGCCCCTGTCCTTTGATCAACTTGGTGGGTTTGATCTCAAGATCATATTCTAACAACACTGCTATCCATTTCCCCCCCTTTCCTTCAGGATTAGGCTGGGTTAATATGTCTTTCACTGAGTTTTTGGGTACATAAACAGTAGTATGGGAATGCAGGATGTAAACTCTGAATTCTTTCAAGGCCTTGACTAAATCATATGCTTGCTTCTCCATGATGTCATACTTTAGAGGAGAATCCCTCAATGTCTTGTTGTAATATGCTATGGGCTTCTGAAAATTTTGGTCATCTTTCTGGAGTAAAACACCAGCAATTGTGTGTTCTAAGGAAAAGGAGAACAATATCAAATCCTTTTCAAAATTAGGACTGGACAGTACTAGAGCCTTGGTCAATTCCACCTTGATGTCTTCGAAGGACATTATGGCTTCAGGAATCCATTTTATTTCATTTCCCTTCTTGAGCATGTTGGAAATATGTTTTATGATTTCAACCAAATTAGGGATGAATCTTCTTAGAAAAATCACTTTTCCCAAGAAAGATTGTACCTCCTTTTTACTTCTAGGTATGCCAATTTTCAACATTCCTTCAACTCTACTAGGATCTAATTTTATTCTTTCTTTATAAATAATATTACCCAATAGCTTTCCTTCTTCCATGGAAAACTTTGAATTCTAGGGATTCAATGATATACCAAAATTTCTGCATTTTTCAAATGCCTTTCTTAGATGCTTGAGGTGTTCCTCATCTGAGGCAAAATACACAGTGATATCATCCAGGTAGATAAAAATGAACTTGTCCTTCTCGTCAGAAAAAGATATGTCCATATCTCTCTGAAATGTTGCCCCTGCATTCATGATCCCAAAAGGCATCTTGGCATACATGAATGTTCCCCAAGGTTTTGTGAATGTTGTCTTTTCTTGATCGTCAGGATGCACCATAATCTGATTATACCCATAGAAACCATCCAACATTGACATTTTTTGAGAGCCTACCACCTTTTGTAAAATGTGATCCACCTTAGGCAATGGGTAGTTGTCCTTTAGAGATAGCTTTTTTAGATTTCTGAAATCTACACACAACCTGATCTCTCCACTCTTTTTTATGACTGACACCATATTTTCCACCCATTTGGAAAATCTCAGGGATACTATGATTTTGTCTTCAAATAGCTTCTTTACTTCTTTCTCAATCAAGGGTAGCAAAAAAGGGTTTATCCTTATCAGTTTTTGTTTGAATGTCTTGTGATCTTTATTTATTGGGATAACATGTTGAATTAGACCGGTATCATAGAATTTCATCTCATCATAGCTCCAAGAAAAAACATCAGGGAATTCTTTCATTAATTTTAAATACCTTTCCTTGACTGCAAGGGTGAGTTTTCCGGATATCTTAATGATCTTTGGATCTTCTGGAGTCCCAATATTGCAATCTTCCACATCCCCTTCATTTACTGTAATATTTGGACTTCTGGCCACATCATTGTTATCAAAGAGTTTCTCCAATGGGACCAACCCCTTGGGAATGATATTTCTCTTTAGCTGAACGATATCTCTGCCTGCAATCTGATTGTCAAAGTAACCATCTATGGTGAAATCAACTGCATATACTTCTTCATCACAATATTCATCATCAATGTTTAAATTCTCGAATTCGTTCTCCATCTTGAGGAAGCTTTCTATCTGTTTGGCGTCTTCAAAAACTTGTCAGTGCTTCATATTATTTGGTACTGTTGGTTTGTACTTGACCTCAACCTTGTAGCTTTTGTCACAGAAAATTGGAACTTTGAAAACTGTTGTTGAGATATCCAAGGCATCAAAAACCTAATTCTGTTATCTTGGAATTGCTGAAATATTATACTCTAAAAACTTCTCAAGGAGGTCTAGTACCAGATTCCTATAAGCCCTCAGTATGGGGTGTTTTGCTTGCTATATCCCTTTGATTTGATTTATAATTATGTCATAGTCTCCATGTACAACAATTCTTTTGGCACCCAATTCTTCCAAAAATTTCAACCCCAATATTAATGCTTCGTATTCTGCCATGTTATTTGTGCACTCAAAAACAAGTTTATAAGAACACAATTTTGAATCTCCTTTGGGGTGATTGATCCAAATGCTAGCTCTCACTCTTTGTCTATAGGAAGCCCCATCAAAACTCATCTTTTATATTTGATATTTTTCTTCATCTTGTTGTTTTGAATACTCTTCAATCTGTTGATCAGATTTCTCAGACACATCAATTTATGGTTCTTTTTCTTCACAACACAGGTCATTGAAGAAAATGGAAGATCCCAACTCAGTTTCCGTAGAGTATATGGGATGATTACTTGCTTGTGACTTTTTTTTGACCATGTACTTAAGAAAAACCTCTCTGTACAATCTTTTGTCTTGAACAAAGACAGGGATAGTAGCATATGACATGTCCATCTATAGAGTTCCCTTTAATTTTGCATCCCATGACCTAGACAATAGCATGCAAAATTTTGGAGGGATATCAACAACCACTACATCCATAACCATGTTCTTTGCTAATATTTGTGCTAAAGACACCACCGGATCTTTGATTAGGCCAATGCATTTCACCTTTCTTGAATCGAACGAAAAAAGATCTTTATAAGGTCTTGTGACGTCCAGGCCCAATTGGTCCATGACCACTTTGGGCATCAGGTTGTGAGATGCTCTCGAATCCAACATAGCATTGTGCAGATTCATATCATGGATTTTCATACTGACATAAAAAGGGGGAACTTCTTCAGTATCACCATTTTCTTATACTCTTGGTCCAAATAAGATGGTTGGGTGATTGTCTTTTACGTTCAATGTATCATAGGTTTTTTCCATATTAAGCATCTTGATAATCTGATTTCTATATTCGTTATTCTTGATTAATTCATTAAATGGTACATAAATTTTGATCTTGGCCATCTCACTTTCAAAATTAAAAGAGGATGAGGTATTCTCTACCTCTTTGGTGACCGTTTCTTTCCTTGCCTCCAATATTCTCTTCTACAGTTCTTCTTTCTACATTCCTTTGTCCACGGTATCCTTTGTAGTAGAATCCTTCATAGTAGAGTCTTTTTTGGGCTGTCTTGAAGAAGTTATGTTACTCTAATCTTCTTTGGTGGGATTTACCTTTGGAGGGCTTCCAGGTACCTTTTGATTTTGAAGGTTATATTTCCTTTGGAATTGCACGATGGAGTTTTTCAATCATGTCTGGTAATCTTCCCTTTCTACTGACATCCTTTCCTCCTCATCTTGCAAAAATATCTCACTTGAATCCATGAACTGGTCATGTTCTTCTTTAGTCAAAAACACCTATGTTTCTTTATCATCACAACAGTTCATGTTGTCTTCAAAATACCCATCATAATCCTCATTTACGTAATTATTTTGGAAAGGAGGCCTTATTTGTGGTTCTCCCTAATTTCCTTGGTTTCTCTGATTCACCTGGTCTGCTTGATTCGCCTGATTTTCCTGATTCCACTGATTTCTTGGATCTCTTTGTCTAATTTGTGGGATTCTTGGTCTCCTAGGATTTCTAGGTGGACTATCAACCTATTCTCTGGGGTTAGGCTTGTTACCTAGAGTCATTCTTTCCATAATTCTCTCCATGGTTCTAATCATTTTATAAAACCTTTCTTATGATGTTTGTGGGGTTGAAGGATGTGCCTTCTCTTGAGTTTTGTTCATGTGCCTGCTAGAGCCATATTTTATCTTTCCTGAAACCATTATATTCACTTCAACTTCTATGGCATCATTCATCATATCATCTAATGTAGAAGATCTTCGTTCTCTTAATAATAAATCAAAATCACTTTCAAAAGAGTTAGCATATCTGAGTTGAGCATCTTTAGGGGGGAGTTTTACCTTAGTAGGAATCGAATTATAGAACTTCATGAATATGACTAAAAAATTCTGCACTGTTTCATGAGGTGATCTCTTCATGTTGTTATATTGAGTCAACAACTGAACAAGATTTTTCTTGTCTCCCCATTTTGCAAAGAATTTGGTTTCGAAGGCCTCAAAATCTATGATACTAGCTATTGGAAGGGATCTAAACCACTTCCTCACTTCTCCTACGAGACTTTGTGTAAACAGCCTCATTTTCACATCTTTGAAGTCCACCTCTTCCAAGTCTATGAAATCATTAAACCAGTCTAGATGCTTCTAGGCTGATATGTTGCCTTCAACATCATATAGTTTGATCCTTAGGTTATAATCTTGAGGTAAATCATGCAGTTGAGCATGAAATATGAGGGGAGAAAATTTGGTTGTTGTGAGGGGTTAGAGTAGCTATTGTCTCTAAGCGGGGATTACAACAGGCCTAGCAGATGCATCTAAACTCAAATCTTGGAATATCTTTTCGTCAAAGATGGTATCGCTTAAACAAGATTCAAATTTAGTTATGAATAGAGATTGCTCAAATATTACGCCAAACTCAAGGTCTTCAATGATCATTTGTAATATACTAGATATAAAATGTATGCAGAAGAAAAATAAAATGCTAGTAATGGCAGAATAATAGCAATATAACCAGAACATTCACCACAATAGCACTAAAATGATATAAGAATAACAACAGAAATAACACTTTGAATCTGAAAGCAATGTTCACAGGCCTCTTTGAGGGGGAAACCGCCAGTTGAGTAGAGCTCTATTACAGTAATATCCAAGCTAGGGTTCTCATACCCTCGACTCCTATTTATACTAAAAAGAAACATATAGAGGAAGATCCTTCTAGAAGCGGAAGATTCTATTAGGTCTTCTTGCATCCGCCTTATTCTACTTTATTGAAAGGCCTTATTAATATTGACCTTTATTACATCTGAATATATTGTTCTACCTATGTGTGGGTTAAGATAATAACATGTTCACCCCCTTAAAAAAAACCTTGTCCTCAAGGCTTGAGATGAGGAAATTGCTGCAGAATGGTAGTTGGTTCCCAAGTGGCATCTGCTGGAGATGTATCTTTCCAATGGACTAGCACTTCCTTGATAGTTCTTTGACGTAGGTGACACTCACACTGGTCCAAAACTACTTCTGGCTGTAGCCAAATGGATCCTTCTTCAGCTAACTCTGGAAGGTTGGTTTGAATTTGGCACTTAGCTCCAATCACCTTCTTTAAGCATGAAACATGAAAAACTGGATGTAGCTTCGAATGGCTAGGAAAATCTAACCGATAGGTGACTTGTCCCACACACTTGAGCATGGTATAAGGACCATAAAATTTGGGTGCTAGCTTCTGACAATGCTCGGCCTTGAGGGAAGTTTGCTTGTAAGTTTGCAGTTGAAGAAACACCTGATCCCCTTCTACAAATTGACGTTCAGAGCGACCTTGATCTGCTTATTTCTTCATGCGATTTTGTGCCATGACCAAATTCTATTTGAGGGTATGGAGAATAGCCTCTCAAGCTGTAAGTGTTAGGTCAACTGCCTGGACCTTCAAGTCACCCAGTTAGTAGGAGAGAACTGAAGGTGGCTTCTATCCATATACCGCTTCAAAAGGAGTCATGCATGTAGATGTATGGTATGAAGTGTTGTACCACCATTCAGCTAGGGGTAACCATTGAGCCCACTGATTTTTCTTTTCTGATGCAAAACACCTCAAATATGTTTCCAAATATTTCTTGACAACTTCTGTTGGCCATTAGTCTGGGGATGATAAGCTATGATGAGATGCAATTCGGTGCCTTGTATCTTGAACAGTTCTTGCCAAAAATTGCTTGTGAAATTTGAGTTGCAATCAGAAACAATAGAGTGTGGCATGCCATGAAGCTTGAAGACCTGATCCATGAATATTTGAGCCACCGTGGAAGCTGTAAATAGGTGTTGAAGGGCATAGAATTGAGAATACTTGGAAAGGCGATCAACAACCACCATGATGATATATTTATTTCTCTATTTGGGTAAGACGGTAATAAAATCCATAGAGATATCCTTCCAAATAGCAGGTGGAATCGGGAGCGGTTGTAGTGTTCTCGACGATTTGACTATTTCTCCCTTGTTGCATTGACACACATCACATTCAACTACAAAATTACGAATGTCCTGTTTCATACCATCCCAAAAAAAAGAACGTTTGACCCTGTCATAGGTTTTGGTGAACCTAGAGTGCCCTGTTGTGGGTGTAGAATGAAGATCAGAATGCACCATGGATTTAAGCTTTGATTGTTTACTTAAATAGAAACAGAATTTGTATCAAAGTTCCTCATGGAGCCAAAAGTACCCTGGAGAAGTTGGAGCATTGGATTGCAACTGGTGGATCAACTACGAAATTTTGGGATCTTGTAGCCATTCCTAGCGAACGGCTTGGAGCCAATCTGATACAATGAATGAAAGAGAAAAAA
>ML845637.1:16203-27534 GCA_009831015.1 Picea engelmannii | reverse complement strand
TCTCCTTGGTATATATAGGAGACTAGGAGGTTTAATGGCCTAAAGCCGACATAAATAAAATAACATTACTAGTCTAAATTACAACTAATGGCCTAAAGCCGACATAAATAAAATAACATTACTAATCTAATATGCCCCAATTAAGTGGTAATGAGCCAATATTAGGGCTTAACACTGCAGGATAGAGGTCTTGAGGTGACATTCAGAGGAATCGAGGTACTAATTGGAGTGAGGGATGGGAAACTGTTCAGATTGATTTTTCAGCCACTTCATGCATTGGCAGCGAGTAGAGACAGCAGTAGACAATTATGTGAGTTATGGCATCGCAATATGGCCCACCTACATCATGGGGCTCTTGGAGGACTGAGAGAGGTTGTGACCAAAGTGCCACTGATCAGTATAGAGCATCAGGATGTTTGCAGAGGGTGTTCACTTGGTAAGTTTACCAAGGCATCGTTCCCCAGCATTGACACCAGGTAAGCTGGGATACTGGATTTAGTACACATGAACGTGTGTGGGCCCATGACTCGAAGGTCCTTGAGTGGTTGTGATTACTATCTCACATTTATTGATGACTACTCGAGGAAGACTTTTATCTATTTCCTGAAGGCCAAGAGTGAGGTATTCACACAGTTCCAAGAGTTCAGATCTCTTGTGGAGAACCAATCGGGAAAGAGGATCAAAGTCTTGTGGTTGGATAACGGGGGAGAGTATTCCTCGAGACAATTTGTAGACTTATGTGCCCAACATGGCATTAGAAGACAGATGACGGTACCCTGCAACCCCCAGTAGAACAGGGTTACCGAGAGGAAGAACCGGGCCATTACCAGTGCAACGAGATCCATGCTGCATGATCAAATTTTTCCTTTGTACTTATGGGCAGATGCATGTGCTATTGCAGTTTACCTTCAGAACAGGAGCCCCCACAGGATATTGGGGAAGATGACTCCTGAGGAGGCCTTCACTGGTAGGAGGCCCGATGTCGAGCACATCAGGATCTTTGGGTGATAGACTTTCTCTCATGTCCCCTCGGAGACGAGGACAAAGCTAGACCCCATAGTCTAGCAAGGGATTCTAGTTGGATACTCAAAGGTGTCAAAATCCTATCACATATACATTCCGCCACTTAGGAGAGTGGTGGTGAGCAGAGATGTCATATTTGAGGAGGATAGGGATTTTGTGAGATCTCTTGACTCGAGAGTTGGAGTTGAGGATGATGCAGAGTCTCCAATTGCAGTCTTAGAGGGAGCACAACCTCAGATTTCGAGTACACCAGTATCAAGGGTGACAGGGTCACAGTCAGAGCATGTTCAGTCAGATGGGGCACAGACTTCAGAGGGAGCATAGACTTCAGGATCTCAGAGTGTTGAGACAAGTCCTGAGGCAGTCACTCTTGGGCAGAGAGACCTTACTTCTTCATTGACCACTTTAGGGAAGTGGAGACCTAGATGTTTTCAGGAGACCCTTAAGGAGGCCAAGGAGAATGTAGGGGAGCCCAAGAGCCAGATTAGAGAGAGCAGGCCACCAGTCAAATTTGGAGCATACTTAGCACTTGTGACGAGTATCAAGGATACTGAGCCATAGAATTTTGTGCAGGAAGTGGACCATTAGGTCTGGAGAGAGGCCATGGTAGAGGAGTATGACTCCATTGTGTGAAATGATGTCTGGGATGTGGTTCTGAGGCCAATGAGGAAGTCAGTTGTCACTTCCAGGTGGTTGTACAAGACCAAGATGGCTGCAGATGGCAGCATTAAGAAACACAAGTCTCGTTTTGTGGCGTTAGGCTTCTCACAGATTGAGGGAATCAATTATGACGAGACTTCCACACCAGTTGCGAGATACATTTCTATCAGGACTATCATTTCCATAGCAGCATAGATGGGTTGGAGCATTCACCAGATGGATGTGAAAACTGCATTTCTGAATGGCTTTATTGAGGAGGAGGTGTACATAGAGTAGCCACAGGGGTTTGAGGCGAGTGACACGGAGACTCACGTGTGTCTTCTGAGGAAGGAACTATATGGTCTGAAGCAAGCTCCCTGAGCTTGTTATTCACGCATTGATACTTATTTGCTTCAGATGGGATTCGAGAAGAGCGATGATGATCTCAACCTTTATTTCATCATTAGGGGTGAGGACATGCTCATTCTCATTTTGTATGTGGATGATTTATTCATTACTAGAGCCGAGGATCTCATAGCTGAGTGCAACCTGGGACTTGCATCAGAATTTGAGATGAGTGATATCGGACTGATGCACTACTTTCTGGGTATGGAGGTATGGCAAGAGGAGGGTCACATATTTCTCGGGCAGGGGAAGTATGCAACAGATATTTTGAGAAGGTTTCAGATGGAGGAATACAAACCCATGTCTACACCTATGATCACCAACTGGAAGAAGCTTAGTGCTTCATATAACCAGTTGGTGGATGCCATAGTATACAGGCAGTTGATCGGTTCACTCATGTATCTGGTTAACACTAGACCAGATATATGTTTTGCCGTGAACACTCTTAGTCAGTACATGGTTGAGCCAAGGAGTGTTCACATGGTTGGGGAAAAATACATATTGAGATATATTGATGGGACAATGGACTATGGCCTAGACTATGTCAAAGGAGATGGAGTCAGTTTGGTTGGCTACACAGATTCAGATTGGGCATGATGTGTTGCTGACAGGAAAAGCACCTCAGGGTGTTGCTTCAGTTTGGGGTCAGGACTTGTTTCCTGGTTCAGCCAAAAGCAGAAGTCATTTGCTTTGAGTTCAGTCGAGGCAGAGTATATGGAGGCCATTCAGGCTAGTTGCGAGGCCATTTGGCTTTGTAAGATGTTGGTTGGTTTATTTGATCAGGAGATGTCACCGATCGTCATTCACTGTGATAATCAGAGTTGCATAAAACTCTCTGAGAATCCAGTGTTTCATGACCGATCGAAGCATATTGAGATCATGTACCACTTCATTTGTGACTGGGTTCAGAGAGGGGCAGTTCAATTGCAATATGTATCGACAGATGACCAGGTTGCAGATATTCTCTCCAAGGCCCTGCCACAGAGCAAACATGTCTACTTCAGAGACAAGATGGGCTTGGTGAGGAACACCTTCCTCGGTAAGAGGGAGTGTTGAGTTTTGTACCTTGGGACGTATTCCCCATGTGCTTGTACTCTCCTTAGCACATGAGGGAAGTACTATACACTTTGTACCTTGTACTTTTGTCTAATTTCACTTTGACTTAGTAGTTTTAAGTCAAAAGTGAAATTTAGTCATTTTTGGCCTAAAATGACTATTAATTCACAAAGGCGGTGAATTAGAGACATAAAGTTGACTTAGGAAACTTAACCCAAAGTGGGTTATTGATTTAGATATTTTTGGGGAGATCTCAACCATCGATTAGATGGGAGATGAGATGATCTCCACCATTCATATCTTAGGTTTCCTTATGGATGTCTAAGAAGGGCGCAAAGGGTGAAGGAGAGGTTCATTCTTCTTTTGTTCATTGTGAGAGGAGCACTTGGAGGATGAGCATGAGGTTTGTTGCATGAGGATGCTTGAGCTTGGGCGCTATCTTTCATGGAGGGAGGCTTGCATCATCTAGCCTTGTTTATTTAGTGGAGAGGTTTCACTTCTGAGGAGGGCGCATTGTCAGATTGAGGCGCATCAGCTGTGGGAGGACTTCTAGCCATCAGATTGCAGTGAGATCAGTTCCAGAGGGAGGCCATCCAGCAGAGCTTCATTCCTGTGGAAGGGTTTTCAGATCTGAGCTCACAATTAGTTTCTGGAGCAGTTTCAGTGGTTTTGTCAGCTTGTATGTGGGCGCACCTTCCTAGGGCGCACTTGGAAGCTTTGGGCTTGTACTTGTTGTATTCCACCTTCTTCTTTCCTCATATATACATATATATTCCAAACTGGTTTTCCCCGAGGGGGGGGGTTATCCAGGGTCATGTTGACCAAAACTACCTGTGTACAAAAATGCATGTGTTAGTATCTTAGATCTGTTTATTTTCGGCTGTAAATATATTTAGGTGTGTTGTATTTATTTTGGAATGCATGTACTAATTTCTGGTTACTAAAACTACATGCAAGAGCACCCAAAATCGCAAATATAACCATAACAAATCAGCAAGAAGTTCTTGGATTGTTGGTTGTTATAAAACAACAGCATATATTTTATCAGACAGTTGAAACTTAGAGCCTAACTGTGGTCAAATACAGACCCAGTAGGCAAGCTTGATAGGACCTGAAAATCTTCACATAATACATTAAAATAATAATAAAATATTAAATCAACAACCAACCTAGATCCATTTAACTTTGACTCTATCAAGCCCTGAGAGTGATCAAATCTCTCGAGGTGCAAACCTTTCTTAGAATGCAAAACTTGAGGAAAGGTTAAAGGTTTGCACCTCGAGAGATGTGATCCCTCTAGACCCTTGATAGATACAGAGTTAAATGGATCTAGGTTGGTTTAATCTCTATACACTGATTTAATCTCTATACACTTAGATTCCAAATAAATATATTTTCATTTATGAATTTAAGCAACATGGATTTGAATGTCTTCGATATTTATTTAGTAATTTGGTTTAATTAATAGTTATATATAACATGAGTGAACCTAATGATTAAGAACATATGTTTCCTCAAAACCACATTATAAATATTTTTAATTTTTAATTTTTAAATAATAAAAATGATTTTTTTTAATTAATTTGAAAATATTATAAGATTTTAAAAAACAAAATGAATTTGTTTAAGATTAAAAACAGTATTACTTAGAATTGTTATCATTTTATTGAATACAAATATTTTATCAATTTTAATATATCTATACAAATTTATTTTCAAAATTTTAAATATAATTTTAAAAATTAAAATATTACAAATATTTTATATATTTAATTTGATGGATAAAAATTGTTTTAGAGATATTATATGAATTTATAAAACACGGAGTCATTAAAATCATAAGCATTAATGTTTAAGTTTGTTTCATCTTCAATATTTTTATAAATAATTTATACATAATATAAAAAGATATATCTCCTAAAATTAGGATAAAATGAATAAATTATTTTATAAGTTTGGATAAGTTAAGTTATTTAAAATAGATTAATATAATTATTATGAATTTTGTACTTATTAAATTTAATTATTTATGTAATAAAAAGGGGAATTAGACAATATTAAATGTTTTATATATATGAAATTTAAAATTAATATAAAAAATAATAATGAAATCATTAATAAAAAGAAGGTAAAATATTACAAATATTTATCAATTTTAATATGGTCATTAAAGCATCTAGATGGGGTGTCATATGTTGATGACATCACCTTCCGCATGGTCCAGGTGGATGTTGGCATGCAATCAACGACACATGGCATCATGCACAAAGGAAGGGAGGTGTAAGATGAGGGCATCCATGCCCAATGACCTTGCCCATTCTGCAAGTCAACAATTGATTTGGTAACAAGACTCGGGTTATGCGCCATCATGGAAGCAATATGCACTTGGTTATTTCAGTGCCTGGAGGTTTGGGAAGCTCTAGAGATCAAGGATACACATGTAGTTCAAACATTCAACAATGGAGCAAAACCTCACTGAGAAACAATTTCGAAATCACATCTCTATTTCTTCTGGTCAGATACTACATTGTGCTTCCTCTATTTGTTGACTCCATTGTTTCCTATTCTACTTCTTTGGTTCTCCTCCTACAAATTGTGCATTTTGTTAAACCAATTTGGGTTCCCTCTGACGATGAGTGGATTTCATTCTTAAGCCCCATTCCATTGGTCCAACTTCAAATTTCATCCCCGGCTCACCTCTACAACAATTCAGTTTGGCCTCCTATTCTTATCACCCTTGGCAATGACCCACTCAACCATTGGCCTCACTTGCAATATGATACCTCCATCCTCTGTTGGTTCATAGTATGGCTAGGGAAAACACTTATTGTGCCCCAAAATGTAGTAAAAAAGGCCCCCCTCAAAAGGTTGTAAACAACATCTAAAAACTTTGTCTGCTAGAGACTTCCCTTGTATATAACCAAAGCTGAAAAATATGCCATGAAAGAAGCAAAAGATTTCAATTATAGAATCTCTCTTGAGATCAAGGAGGAGATGGCACGCGTGGAAAAATATTTAAAGAAAAAGAGGAAAAGAATAACCAAAGAACAAATTGAGGAAAAATACAAGGGTTGGATCCTGAATTCAAGTTTTTCCAAAACTAGAAACACGAAAAAATTTCACATTGGTAGATATTATTGGCTCGATAAAGCTTTCATTGCCTAAGTTGTGGAGGCAATAGACCATTCTCCACAAGTTGAATTTGATCATAAAAAATTTGAAGCAATTTTCAAAATAGTCTTCAACATCAATATCATAGTTTTTTACCCTCAAGGTAGTGACAATGATAACATAGTAATGCCTAAAAAAAACTCTCAAATGGAAAGGTTTCCCTCCAATATGGTCCTTGTTGAAGAAGGCCCATTACCACCATAACAAGCTAAGTAAGAAGTGCCACAAACATATAACTTCACAAGCTTGATAAATTAAAACCATTGTCTTGTTTTATGCTCAATTCATTCTAGGATGTTACTCTTTCATTATTCTTTTCTGTCATTTCCTAATATACCTTATATGCACTATTTAGGTTGGTATATGTTCAACCTCTAAAGGTTATAGGTTCTTTTTGGATACTAAATAATGATTTCTTTTAATGGTTGTGCCCTGATTTCCATAGTAGTAGGCAATGGAAAAACATGAGTGTACCCTTTTTTTTTTTTTAATGATATTAATATAATATGGAAAAACATGAGCGTGCCCTTCTTCTTTTTTTTTATGATATTAATATAATAATTTATGAGTATAAAAAAAATATAAAAAAAATATGGTTAATAAGAAAATATTTTGAAGAAAATTGTATGAATTTGAAAACAAAATGGAGGGTGAATCATTAATGCTATAAGATTAACGTTTACATATAAAGTTCTAAAATAATATTAAAAAATGATAATGAAAATCATTACTAAAAAAGATTGAAATATTACAAACATTTTAACAATTTTAATATAATTGATAAAAAAATATTTTGGAAGCATTATATTAATATAAAAAGTGAAAAAGAATGCGGTTAAGATTTTTATGATCTTTATAAGATTAAGATCATTGATACTTATGACCTTTATAATGACATTAGTTGTTGGACCAAACTCAAAAACAAAACAAATTGGAATAATCTTAATTGTAAAATTTATAATACTAAAAAAAGTTTAAAATGACCACCACTTCCATCCAACATGTCATATCTTTTATAATATGAAAAACAAATTTACATAATTTCATAATTTAATTATTCTTAAAAATCTTGATGTTTCATTCTATTATGTTTTTAATAATATAAAACATAATTTTATGGGGTTTATAATTTTAATTATGATTTTAATATTTCATTTTATTATATTCATAATAATATTGAATTTCGTAATTTAATTACTTTTGAGGACATTAGGATCTTAGGACCTTTATACTTTAGATGTTCAATTATAAATGACATTTTGAATAATATTGAGTTTGATTTTTAATGTGTCTAATAAACATAGTTGGTCTCATGGGATGATAAACATCAATATCATCATTAATAAAAGTTACACATGTTGTGTCTAACCCATCTTTGACTAAAAGAATTTGGATAAAAAAAAAATGGAAAAATGTTTAGATCTTTAAGAGTCTCATGAGATGATAGACATCAACATCATCATTAATAAAAGTTACACATGTTGTGTCTAACCCATCTTTGACTAAAAGAAATTGGAAAAAAAAACTTTGATAAATGTTTAGATCTCTAAGACATCCAAGATGATACAATCATTTTTTATAACAAACACTTAAAGTTGAAAATTGAAAATGAAATGTCTATGTAACTATGAAAATATCAAAAACAAAAGAAAAATACATTATTATAAAAAACACCATCAATTTCAAATTGGATCATCCTTTCTTCTCTAATAAGGTTTCAAGCTTCAAAACTAAAAATTAACTTGTAACCAAACCAAGAACTAACCTGACATAGCAAAACTAACAATTGGACCTTTCTAAAAACTCCTTAACCAAAAAGACATTGTGATCTATGCAACTTAAAAGATTGAAGGCAAGGCTCATTTTCTTATAAGATACTCTTTATATAAAAATATTAAAAAAAAATTAGATGTGAAAATGACAAGATGGAAATTGCATATAAGAATCATTTTTTTTCTAAGATGCACTCAATACAACAATATTATATTAGATGTGCTTTAATTAATAACCAGACGTTGCTTTAATTCACACCACAGAAAACGAAATATGCAGAGCGTTGCTTCCAGAATATTGGATTTCATCCCAAACTACTTGTAGGAAACTCCGAACTGGTCCAAAGCCAGGCAACGCCCTCGAGCTTAAAAGCCTTCAGCTAAGTGTGAGGGGACGAGAGCCAGAGGAGAAAAGCAGGGGAAATGGAGAAAAACAACAAGGGATATAATTTACATTCAATTGCTCGTTACAGACTGTCGATTGAAAAATGATTTACATGTATTTATAGTTTTGATTCTAAGCATCTGGAGGCTTCGAAGATAGAAAACATCAGAATATAACCATTAATCTAATCACTTGAATAATTAAACTTTGCATAACTTTAAATTAAATTAATTAATTAAATAATTATTTTTTACATATTTATAAATAATTATTTTTTGCATAATTATAAATGTAATAGTGAAATCTCATATTAAACACTAAACCAATGTAACATGTAAGACAAGAATTTATAAAAAAAATTACATAACTTTAAATTAAATTAATAATTGAATAATTAAATTTAGAGTAAAATCCCATATTAATCACTAAACCAATGTAACATGTAAGACAACAATTTATGGCAAAATTGTAACGTCGGACAGATTCAACAAACATAACCATTAATCTAATCATTTCAATAATTAAATTTTGCATAACTTAACAAATATAACCATTAATCTAATCATTTGAATAATTAAATTTTGCATAACTTTGAATGATTAAATTTTGCATAACTTTACATATTGTATTAATATCATCATGTTCAAGTGCTAACTAAAATATATACATGACATATTTTTGTTCAATTTAACTCCCAGTGAAGTAACTAAGGTCAAGCTCCAAAGCAAAGTAGGTTGCATAATGGATAATTTAAGTGAAATTTTTTCTAAAAGCTCAGTCAATAAAATGTAAAATAGTTAAAATAACACTTTGAAATAGTGTTTTCTAGTATGTTTTTTTAGATGAAAATTGTTCATTATATTAAGGTATATAATCAATACACATAATCATGTTCACATTACATATTCAACTTACCTCATATCATCATTTTTACTATTACAAAAATGATTCAAAACTCAGAACCCAAAGGATTCCAACTATCCAACAAGTCATCCCATGCACCACCCTAAGTGGCTGCATAAATAAAAACAACAATCTAAACTATTTGATGGGGCAACAATAGAAAAACTTATGATACTTCAGCTCCATACAAACTTCATAATTGCATATAGATCTCATAAAACTATGACCATAACTAGACCATATTGATAAATATTTTTGGCCCTTCATGACCATCCATCCACTGATTATATATAATGGCTCTAGTACGTTCAGTTAGTGCTTTGTTTGATAAAGTATCTGTAGCTTGATTTTCTTCTCTATACACATGGGTGAAGGTAATGATAGAAAATTAATTAATGAGGTCCTTTACCCGATCTTTCCAACATTCAATAGAAATAGCCTGCAACGATCCAGCGTTATTGATCCAATCGATAATGATTTTGGAGTCCCCAATAACATGAATATATGTGATCGCTAATCTTTGTGCCAGAGTAAGAAGTGCCCAAGCAGCCATAAGTTATGCTCTAGTGTTTGTGCCACCACCGCAATTTAGTGTCCACCTGTATTCCAAATGTTCATTAAGTTTGATAACACCCCCTGCTCCACTAAGATCCCCTTGTCCATGCATTGCGCCATCAAACCATCCAATCATTTTGTGATAAGGCAAAGTATGGAAGTGATGCCAGGAAGACTTCTACACTCTCTGCGTGCTATAATAGGCCATGTCTTCTATAGTTACCATAAAGACCTTTTCCGTGGAGGGATTCTTAGATTCAAAAATAGATAAATTCCTTTCTTTCCATACGTTCCAGCATAAAAAAATAGGAAGAGTACGAAAATTAAACTGTCTTCTAGCCCAGGTTCCAAAGCATTCATTAAGTGTGGTACCCTTCCAGTCTACAGTCAACCTGTAGTAAGCTAGTAGGTTGTCCCAGGTATAAAAAGTGAATGGACAGTGAACAAATAAAAGGAACCCAAATTCATCATTGCATTTACATAGAAAGCACATACTTGGACCATGCCAACCACGCTTACACAAGTTGTTCCATGTTAGTTGTTTTTCTTCGATGAGCAACCAAGTAAACAATTTTGTCTTTAGGGGACACTCCCAGCTCCAAAGGTTTTTCTTCACATTCCTAGAAATATTCACCCAAAGTTCAGCAGATACAGAATTATAATTGTTCTTTGTGATTATATGACTGCTGCCATCCCCCCCACCCCCGGTCCATCTTAAATCATCCTTGTAACTTGTGAGAGATATACCAGATTCTATCAAACCTTGTCTATAATGCTCCCATTCACCCACCAGCTCTCCCATCAAACCCAGGTCTCTGCTATCGAGCCAATTGTAACAAATGGAACCTTGGCCCAACTCCTTTTTAGCTTGGTAAAGAAAGTGGACATGTTTTGAATTTATCAAAGATATTAACTCAGGGGAAAGGAAGGATCTCTTACCCAAGACCAAAATTTCATCCTTACCCACTGTGATGGAAGAGCTCGCCCCTGGTTTCCAAGCCAGCCAGTGTAGCAACAATGGTAGTGTTGTTAAGAACCAAATACTGAATACAAAAGCACCACAACAGATATACAAGAAAAATATGCAAAATCTTCTTTATTGCTATCAAACCCTTGAGGTAGGGCAACACCATACAATGGATCCTATTATGGAAGGGATCCTCTCCTGTTCACTTGCCTCTTCGAGGGGGCATCCTCCTAATGAGTTTCAGCTCCAAATACAATATTTCTCTTCATGTCTCATTACATTGCTTGAACCCCTTTATATAGTGTTACCATCACCTAAAAACATTCTAGAGAAGGAATCTTCTAGAAGTAGAACCTTCTAGGAAGTCTTTTATTATAGAAACCCTTGAGGTAGGGCAACACCATACAATGGATCCTATTATGGAAGGGATCCTCTCCTGTTCACTTGCCTCTTCG
>ML845637.1:0-12786 GCA_009831015.1 Picea engelmannii | reverse complement strand
TTTTTAACAAAAATAAAGTTAGTTTTTTATTAAAATATTTAAATAATGAATTAACTCTCCTATTAAATAAGAACAATATTGAAGGCTTTTATTATAATTTTACAATAAACTTCTCTACTCCATTAACAACTTCTCTATCGAGGTGTTATGTAAAAAGAAAAATAGAATGGTCAACCCTTGGTATGATAACGAGTGTAAAATTGTTAGAAAAGTCATTAGGGATGTTTCTAATGAGTCCTTAAAATCCAATAAAATGTAAATGGATACAAATCCATGATTAAAAGGAAAAATGGATATTATATAAATAGAAAGCAAGACAAGCTTTTGCACCTCTCTCAACTAGATCCTAAGAAAATTTGGAGACAAATTTTGACTCGTAAAACTAAAGTACACAATATAATTCCATTGGGGGACTATAATTCCTACCTCAAAAATCTTTATGAATCTCCTAATATCATGGAAAACATTCCAAACGTTTCTACATATGAAGAAGTTTTTTCTATAGATGACATAGAGTATGGGGTTAAGCAACTCGCAAAAGGGAAAACTAAGGATATTGAAAGTTACCAAGTTGAAATCTTAAAAATTGGGGGGGTCTATTCTCATCCCTCACATACACAAGCTCTTCAATTTAGTAGAGAAGCAAGGCTTCCCTAAACCATGGACTCAAAGCCTCATTGTAGTTGTTTTTAAAAGTGGGGATAAAATAAATCCCTCTAATTATAGAACCTTATGATTATCCCCATTTAGCCAAGCTATATAGAATTATTTTGGAAATGAATATCAACATATGACTAGGAAAGCATTGAAAAATAGTTAAAGACCATACTTGATTTAGGAGCTAACATTCAACTATGAATCACCTTGTTATGCCTAAGATCATTTTGGAGGAGTGTTGCAATAATAAAACCAATATCTTATGTTGTTTCATTAAATTTGGAAAATATTTTGACATTGTGCCCAGAACTAACCTTTGGAATATGTTAGAAGAGCTAAAAGTTCATTTCGAGTTTAGAGTTGTTGCAGTAAGGTTGTACAAGAGAGTTATTTGCAAATTTAGTAACATTAAGGTTTGGTCTAAAGAAATCAGTTTTCATATAAGAGCCAAGCAAAGTTGTCCCATGTCCCCTACCCTTTTTGGCATATACCTTGACAAGTTAGAATATTTTTTAGAAGAAGCAAGTTTTATCGATCTAACTCTCGTTGGTATAGCCATCATCCTTCTTCTTTACACTGATGATATTGTTCTTATGGATAGGAGTCCCTATGATATAAGCAATAAACTAAGAATCCTCAAGGATTTTTTCTCTAGTATGGGTATTGTTAGCGCTCAATTTTTCCAGTACATTTTGAGAGCGTTTTCAGCATATTTATGTTGAAATTATCATATCCCTTTGAGTGTTTGCCAATATCTTGACCTCTTAATTTCCCATCAATTCTTGATAGCTTTAATGGGTCATTTTTCCCATAAATCCTTTGGCTATGCCTTCTTAACCTGCATTCCAAAAAAAACAATAATTATTATCATTTTTCTAAAATCCTAGTTTTTGTCTTTTTAGATTTGCAATTGTAATTTTTACCAAATAATAAAAAAAGGGGTGTGTTATTCTGATCCTATGCTAATACCATATATCAATTGAATATTCCTAAGTCTACATGCCTCTCGGGTTTTATGACTTTATTCAAAATTTGGAAGATCCCACAGGCCCAATTCACAAGTCAACACATAAAGCCAGTCCATGAGTCAAGCTATGAGCCAAACCATGAGTCAAGCCACAGATCACCAAAGCGCAAGCGCCAAACTCCATACTCCTCTTGCCTTATCAATTATATGTCATGGGCATGGCCGCATATCAAGTTGATAAACTTCTAAATCCTGACACATGTGGGATTCTACTTAGCAAATAAACAAAATGCAGAGACAAGTGTCAGATCAATAATATAGGTGCCAGCTTTGCAAATATCGAGGGTCTAATTTCACCAACATGCCAAGAAGACAAATGAGTTGTTGGTGTTGAGTGATTGCAGGTGTCGAGTTTTTGTTGGCTACCAGGTTCAGGCATCGATGTTCGATGTTTACCATTGTACAACAAGTGTCAGGATTTTTGCAAATAGTCTATGGATTAGCTGCTCGAGGAGTTCATTTTTACATTGTCCTGGGGACACTCTTCAAGATGTTGGATTTATGCTTCTTCCAGAACTTGGGCAAGATAAGGAATATATTGTTGCCTGGTCCTAATTACCATTGTCGTGAGGGATCTAAACTTGCTCATCTTCCTCGTCATGTTGGTGTACTTGAAGTACTGTTGATTAAGTTTCCACATGGAGTGATCTATGGTTGTGGAGACTTGATTTTTTCAGCACATATGATCTTCACATTGGTTTTTGTACTAATGTATCAAAAGTATGGAACAAAATGTGGATTAAACAGATAGCTTGGTTGGTGGTTGTTATTTTAAGCCTTTTGATTTTAGCTTCTCGTAAATACTACACAGTGGATGTTGTTGTTGTTTGGTATACCATGAATTTGGTGGTCTACTTTGTGGATTAGCAGTTGTCTGAAGAAGGAACAGAACGTTCAGGTCCTGGTGGTTCAGTACCCTTATTGCCTATAAATTGTAGAGACAAAGACAACAGAACTAAAGAAGAGCATCATAAATCCCATGAATGGAAATTCAGGGACTCACCTAACTGGAGACAGAGGTCCCAGGTGAACGGGAAAGTACTAGAGGATGGAAACCCCATTCTTAATGAAATTGTCATGAACGGGACTTGATCTATATTAACGCCAATTATCGAGCACTTGGGATAAAAGTTTGAAACAAACACCTGCAAGCAACACAATAGGGGTTAACGTTCAGTGCCAAAGTGCAACCATCGGGCCTTGGGACATGCTCAGATAGTTTCCAATTGCAAATCACGGTAGAGGCTTGATGTTTTGAAAGATCAAATCCAATACAAATCAGCATGAGGAAGTTCCCATTTTAGAAACAGGTGATTTGTTTCTCGAAGATACAAAATCTAACACAGCATAGGCAGCCAATGCAATGCAAAACCATGAAAGACAAGTGGTTCATCATGAACATTTGGGCTCTACGAAATCAGTGGTGCACTACGGAATTTTTGGGCACTACCAAAAGATCAGTTACAGAGGGAATTAACAGGTGGCAGAGTTTTCCAGTTTTCATGCAACATCTTTGATACTCGAGACAATTCGAGCAGCATCTTTCTACTTACAATGTTTTATGTTTAACTAGTTCCTAGGAATTAGTTAGCGTTTACATGTGCCAGTCCTTGTAACAATTCTTCTATTTTTAGAGACAAATATTGATGAATCAAGTCTTAAGATCTAAGGGCATATCTCTATATATATGTACATGTAAAGGGCTACATACAGTTGGGGGGGGTGAAGCATGGGAGTAGTGCTTTGTTTGGCTATAGCTTTCATTTTCAATTTAATAAAACAGTGCAGAGGTATGGTTTTTCTAGATCATAGATTCTTGTGATGTTGTTTACAAAGTTTGTCTATTTCTTAGTTTCAATACCATTTCATATGATCTTATTATCATTCCTTCTCAATTTGTAATTGTTTTTGGAATGGAATTCATCCTTTTTGTTAGATGCTCTGTTGCAGGACTAGTTATAGATTGTTTCTTGTAGAGAACTGAAGGCCCATAACTCATCCTTTGTTAGATGCTTTGTCCCAACAGTCTCTTTCCACTAATTCATACAAGGAACTCACTCTTTGCTAAGTGCTCTTTATATTTTGATATATTTTCTCTCTATTTCGTTGTCATACATTTATGAATCCTTCTCTCTGTAAATAGTTTCTACTTCGCCTATGTTCCACTGATTTCCATTTTCGAACACTCATATTATTTGCATGATCATTTGACTCCGTGCCAAATGGATTACCTTCCCTGCCCCACTCACAAAACCTAAAAACCCAAATTATCCAATCAAACGTTTTTATTTATGATGTGCTAGGCTTGCACTTGAGCAGTCCAAGAGAAACTTCTAGCACTAACATTTTTGGCAAAGTTGACGGGGAACGAAAGTGAAGCTGGTTTCCCTAGGAGAATGACATAGATCTGACTTTGATGGAAGACAAAGGAAGGACGCAGAATTGATTGTAGCAATCTGCCTGGCAACTCCACGATTAAAGACTCCACTGGGGAGGATCCGGTTGACAGAAAGACGAAGGGGCTAAATTCTAAATCCAGGTATCAGTTCATTAGTCTTCTACATGAACTTTTGTTGTTCTTTATTAGCTTTTTCATGCTTTTCCCTTCACATGTCAAGAGGATTATTTTATGTTTTGTTTATTCCGATGATCGTCAACCTACCTTCATACATCCAACCTTAGAAGAGGAAATATTGCAGCCTTATGTTGTTGATGTTGATCCTATATCCTCATCACAGCCTATTCCTAAAGATGAGTTATGCCTTCCAATTTCTCCTGAATCAGGTCATTCCTGTGACTTTGTGGAGGTTGTAATTGATTCAAAACCTACTCAGACTTCAACACCTTTTGCCTTAACTTCTGAACTTTGTCATCAACCTGTTAACTTTCGTGATCATCCCACTGCTTTTCAAACTAAAATCAGAATGAAGATGTTCAAGCCTTTAATGCTGCCCTATCTCCTTCATCCTTATCCTCTTGACTGCCTTGAGTATCTTCCCTGGTTTTATGGAGAGGATCATGTCTCAACTGAGGGTCATTTAGGGGCCTTTGAGATTTTTTTTTATCAATTCAAGATTGTTCATGATGATGTGATCATGAGATTGCTCTCTAAGTCTTTGTTCAAAGATGCTTCTATATGGTTAAAGGTCTGAGAGATGATTCCATTGGTTCTTGGATCGTGTTGTCTAATACTTTTTTGAAGCATTGGGGTGAGAAAAAATCTCTTGATTTGTATCTCGGTAATGTTTATGCTTTGAATAGAAAGGAGGATGAAGCTTTGCCTATCTTCAATCGAAGGTTCTACAACATTTATCATGATATGCCTTTGGAGATCCGGCCTACAGAGACTACAGCCATGGTATATTATGTTATGGGTCTTCATTCAAAGCTTTCCCTTCTCCTGTTAGAAAGGAAGTCTTCATCCTTAAGACAATTGTTTGAGGATGCATAAGGAGTGGAGGAGAACATAGGTGCCTCCAGGGGGATCCGAGATCGAGATTGTTTTGAAATCTGCATGCACATGAACAAGGAAAATGTCAGTATGGTTCAGATTTTGAACAGGAAGGTTATGGATGTGAAGCAGTTTTGGAACAGCAGCAAGCAGATGAGTTTATTTCCGATTGTGAATCAGATTCTTCATTGTTTGCAGATGTTTCAATGGACTAGTATGCATGTCAAATTCTTGAAAATGAAATAGTTGATGACTGCATTGACAACTACATGTTTCTTGTTGGTCATAGTCCTTGTGATTTAAACACTACTTTGTCATCATTTTATGATCATTATTCTGAAGAGGGAAAGACTGCCATTTTTTATGATCACAACTTGCTCTCAAGAGAACAAGAAATTCATCAGTGTCCCAACAAAGAGGCTTTCATAAATGTGCAGGTGATTTTCGTAGATCAATATGTTTTTGGCTTGGTTTCAAAGATCCGGTGGCAGCCTTCATGGAATCATACATTTCAGAGAACTTGAAAATTTCAGATTTCCTTAGCTCGTCAATGTTTCCAGGTGAGTATGGTTTCATGAACAAGTTTTTATTACTACTATTATATTTCAAACATCATCTGTTGATCGATGGTATAGAGGAGATTATTTCAATATTGAAGTTGCTTGGATGGTTGTTATGACAGTCAACCTTTACTTAATCAAATTGCAGACCCGGTTAGAGTAGGTTAGTGCAGTAAATAAGCTCTTTTCCCAAGCATTTCTTTTCTTCCAATTTGCAGCAGAAGTAGCAATCGGTGTGCTAGGATAATGACAGTTTTTGAAGGTTTTCAGAGGATCAGTTGCATAGGCCAGATGATTCCATATCCCAATGGTAAAGGCAACTGGAACTACTAGGTTCTTGGAGCCTCGCAGGGAGGACTCCATTCCAGTTAGAGCTAGTTGTTAGCACTCAATTTTTCCAATACATTTTGAGAGCATTTTCAGCATATTTATGTTGAAATTATCAAATCCCTTTGAGTGTTTGTCAATATCTTGACCTCTAAATTTCCCATCAAGTCTTGATAGATTTAATGGGTTATTTTGCCCAGAAATCCTATGGCTATGCCTTCTTAACTTGCATTCCAAAAAACACAATAATTATTATCATTTTTCTAAAACCCTAGTTTTTGTCTTTTTAGATTTGCAATTGTAATTTTTACCAAATAATAAAAAAAGGGGTGTGTTCTTCTAATCCTATGCTAATACCATATATCAATTGCATATGCCTAAGTCTAAAGGCATCTTGGGTCTTATGAATTTATTCAAAATTTGGAAGATCCCACAGGCCCAATTCACAAGTCGACACACAAAGCTAGTCCATGAGTCAAGCTATGAGCCAAACCATGAGTCAAGCCACAGATCACCAAAGCGCAAGCACCAAACTCCATAATCCTCTCGCCTCATCGATTATATGTCATGGGCATGGGCGCATATCAAGTTGATAAACTTCTAAATCCTTATACATGTGGGATTCTACTCAGCAAATAAATAAAACACAAAGACAAGTGCCAGATTGATGATACATGTGCCAGCTTTGCAAATATCGAGGGTCTCGTTTCACCAACATGTCAAGAAGAGAAATGAATTGTCGGTGTTGAGTGATTGCAGGTGTCGAGTTGTTGTCGGCTACCAGCTTCAGGCATCGATGTTCGATGTTTACCATTATACAACAAGTGCCATGATTTTTGCAAATAGTCTATGGATTAGCTGCTCAAGGAGTTCATTATTTACATCGTCATGGGGACACTCTTCAAGATGTTGGTTTTCTGCTTCTTCCAGAACTTGGGCGAGATAATGAATATATTACTGCATGGTCCTAATTATCACTTTCGTGCGGGATCTAAACTTCCTCGTCTTCCTTGTCCTATTGGTATACTTGAAGTACTGTTGATTAATTTTCCACGTGGAGTGATCTATGGTTGTGGAGACTTGATTTTTTCAGCACATATGATCTTCACATTGGTTTTTGTACTAATGTATCAGAAGTATGGAACAAAGGTGGATTAAACAGATAGCTTGGTTGGTGGTTGTTATTTTAAGCCTTTTGATTATAGCTTCTCGTAAATACTACATAGTGGATGTTGTTGTTGCCTGGTATACCATGAATTTGGTGGTCTACTTTGTGGATTGACAGTTGTTTGAAGAAGGAACAGAACATTCAGGTCCTGGTGGTTCAGTACCCTTATTGCCTATAAATGGTAGACAAAGACATAAAAACTAAAGAAGAGCATCATAAAGCCCATGAATGGAAATTCAGGGGACTCAACTGACTGGAGACAGAGGTCCCAGGTGAACGGGAAAGTACTAGAGGATGGAAACCACATTCTTAATGAAATTGTCATGAACGGGACTTGATTTATATTAACGCCAATTATCAATCACTTGGGATAAAAGTTTGAAGCAAACACTTGCAAGCAACACAATAGGGGTTAACGTTCAGTGCCAAAGTGCAGCCATCAAGCCTTGGGACATGCTTAGACAGTTTCCAATTGCAAATAAATGCAGAGGCTTGATGTTTTGAAATATCAGAGCCAGTACAAATCAGCATGAGGAAGTTCCCATTTTAGAAACAAGTGATTTATTTCTCGAAGATACAAAATCTAACATAGCACAAGCAGCCAATGCAATGCAAAACCATGAAAGACAAGTGATTCATCATGAACATTTGGGCTCTACGAAATCAGTGGTGCGCTACGAAATTTTTGGGCGCTACCAAAAGATCAGTTACAGAGGGCATTAACAAGTGGCATATTTTTCCAGTTTTCAGGCAGCATCTTTGGTACTCGAGACAATTCGAGCAGCATATTTCTACTTACAATGTTTTATGTTTAACTAGTTCCTAGGAATTAATTAGTTTTTACATGTGTCAGTCCTTGTAACAATTCTTCTATTTTTAGAGACAAAGATTGATGACTCGAGTCTTAAGGGTTGAGGGCATCTCTCTATATATATGTACATGTAAAGGGATACATACAGTGGGGGGGGTGAAGCACGGGATTAGTGTTTTGTTTGGTTGTAGATTTCATTTTCAGTTTAATAAAACAGTGCAGAGGCATGGTTTTTCTAGATCAGATATTCTTGTGATGTTGTTTACAGAGTTTTTCTATTGCTTAGTTTCAATACCATTTCATATGATCTTATTATCATTCCTTCTCGATTTGTAATTGTTTTTGGAATGGAATTCATCCTTTTTGTTAGATGCTATGTTGCAGGACTAGTTATAGATTGTTTCTTGCAGAGAACTAAAGGCCCGGAACTCATCCTTTGTTAGATGCTTTGTCCCAACAGTCTCTTTCCACTGATTATACAAGGAAATCACTCTTTGCTAAGTGCTCTTTGTATTTTGATATATTTTCTCTCTATTTTGTTGTCATACACTTATGAATCCTTCTCTTTGTAAATAGTTTCTACCTCGCCTCTGTTCCATTGATTTCCATCTCCGAACACTCATGTTATTTGCATGATCATTTGACTCCATGCCCAATGGACTACCTTCCATGCCCCACTCACAAAACCTAAAAACCCAAATTATCCAATCAAACATTTTTATTTATGATGTGCTAGGCTTGCACTTGAGAAGTCCAAGAGCAACTTCTAGAGCTAACAGGTATAGTCGTTAACATTGGAAATCCCTCAGAGGAACATTCCTACAGAGGCACGAAGATATCGAGCAGGAACTAATCAATTATTACAAGTAACATATCTCTGAACCTCCAACGGACCGCACTCAATCCATCGACATAATCACTCAACACATTCTGAAGAGTGTAACCAAAGAACAAAACTAGAATTTGTTGTGGCCAATCTCACATGAAGAGGTGGATCGGGCCCTTAAAGATACGCTCGTTGGTAAAGCCCATGGGCCTGACGACTTCACCATCAATTTATTTAACCATTGTTGGGATATGATTAGAGAGGAAGTGTGGGAAATCATCGACGATTAAAGACTCTCCAAACAAGTTCTACCAGCTCTCAATGCCACTTTCCTCACCCTTATCCCAAAAGAGAAAAAATTCACTCATCCGAAACAATTCAGACATGTAGCACTTTGCAATGTGATCTACAAAATCCTCACGAAGGTCATTGCCAAGCACCTTAAAATCATTCTTTTGTTTATCATCTCCCAGGAACAATCTGGATATGTGGAGGGCAGGAAGATCTTGGACAGTGTCATTTTAGCGCATGAGGCAATTCACTCTCTCCAAACCACTGGCTCTCCAGGTATGCTCCTAAAACTTGATCTTTCCAAATCTTTTGACAAACTCAGTTGGGATTATATGAGAGCCTCCCTTCTTGCTTTCGCCTTCGATCTTAGCTGAGTCAATTGGATCGCTAACCTGAATTCTTCATCCCTTTTCTCCATCCTGGTCAATGGAGTTCCATCCAAGCCCTTCTCCCCTACTAGAGGCATCAGACAAGGTGACCCCCTCTCGCCTTTCCTTTTTATCATTATGGCAAAAGGTCACAGTCACTCAATCAAAGCCGCCATAGAAAATCACCCTCTTTTAGGACTATCCCTCCATTGAATCTCTCCACCCATCTTCCACAACCAATTCGTGGACGACACTCTGATGATGCCCCCCCCCGCCACAACCCTAGAATCCACCTGCATCTGATCCATCATCCAAACCTTCTGCGAAGCCTCTGGAATCGACATCAACAAGGAAAAATCTCAAATCTTCTTTTTCAACACGCCCCTCCCGATTCAACTCCATATCGCCCAACTCTTGGGTTTCACTCGCAACTCCCTTCCATCCAAATACCTTGGCATTCCCCTCATTGATAAAGCTATGGGGAATAATTCTTGGGAGGATCTTATGTCCAATCTCAGGAAAAAGTTATCCTCATGGACCTTTTGCTCCCTCAATCTCCCTGGTCAGTTGATTCTCCTTAATTTTGTCCTTCAAGCCCTTCCTATTTACTCCTTTTCCACACTTGCAGCTCCAAGTTTTATTCTAAAGGCTATCAGAAATCTGCAGAGGAACTTCTTATGGTAGGGCACCAAAGAAGGATGCAAATGGGCTCTGGTAAGCTAGATTAAAACCTGCAGGCCAAAGCACACGAGAGGACTAGGAATCTAGGATCCGTCCACTCTCAACAAGGTCTTAACCGCAAAAATCTGGTGGTGATGGCTAAAGTGTCCCACAGATCTCCTAGCACGCTTATGGAGGAAGAAATAGACACCCACCTCTTCGGAGGAGAATCTAATCAAATGGAATGATCACAGTCCAAGGTCTCTTATTTGGAACGCATCCAAGCTAAACAATGGGGTAATAGTGGACCACACATTCTGGGAAATACAAGACGGTAACTCTGCCTCCTTCTAGAATGACTCCTGGAAACATATGTCCATTCTAGACCAAGATCCCATAGGGACACCTGGTGTAGCTGGAAATCTGCTCACAATGACCTCAATATTTCCCCACAAGTGAACATTTATCCTTGGTTAGAAAAATTCAATTCCAGAAAGATTCCAATCTAACAGGGGAAGGACATCCTCAGATGGGGCACTCCACGAGTGGGACCTTCAACCTCGAAGAAGCCTACTATCTCAATGCAGGACACAACTTCCTCCCAAAAGATCCAGTCTAGAATAAATTTGGGGAACCCATCTTTGGCCCAAAATCAACACCTTTCTCTAGTTGGTCACTCACCAAAGCATCCTCACTTGGGACAATCTAACAAAAAGGGGACTTATAGGACCTTCCTTGTGTCCTCTCTATTGCAATGAGGGGGAAACTCAAAATCACCTCCTCAACCTTTGTTCCTTTAGCTCGCAGATTTGGGATTAGTATGCTATCATCATGAGAGCATCGGACAGAAACCTCAATAGTCTCAGAGACACCATTGAGGGATGGAGAGACTCAATATTTCACTCTCCCATCCTCAATCGTGTGTGGCAACTTCTACCTGGATTCATTGTATGGCACTTGTGGAAAGAGAGGAATCGTTGTATCTTCAAATCCACTCTCCTCAAATGGCAAGCAATCTGGACCAAAATTCATCTTAACATCAAGCTGGAAATAATCAACTTACACCCCTTGAATGATTCTGACATGATCTGCCCCCTTCAAGAGAAGATCATCCTTAATGCTTGGCAGCACGGGCTCATCTCCTCTGCTCCTAGAATTACAAGTCATGGAAGTCCTTCCCAGTGGCAACCTCCGTCGGAAGGATTCTTCAAAATCAACTTTGACGGTGCATTAAAAGGCAACCCAGGCCCAGCAAGTTTTGGAGCTACTATTCGGAACAACAAAGGAGATATCATTCTTCTGCTAGCTAGGAACATGGGGCACAACACCAATAACGCAGTCGAACTATGGGGCCTGCTCAAAGCCCTCAAGTGGCCCTGGATCAAGGTCTCAAGCTTCTTTTCATGGAAGGGGATTCACAGATCATTGTAAACCTCCTCTCTCACCTCCTCAACGGAATGGATCCGGAACGGGTCTCCCCAAGCCGGAGACTCACCAACAGACTGGTTCAAATCAAAACTATGCTTCATCAACAACTGGTGATCATTCCCTCCCATGTTCGACGAAAAGTGAATCAAGTGGCGAACAAGATGGAAAATTTCAGGGACAACATGAAGGGAGGGGACTTCTGCTGCAAGCCTAGCTCCTCTCTGAATCATCCTTTAGTCAGAGCATGCATTGCCCAAGCCCTCAACACAGACCACTCCCCGGATGGGGTATCACCGCGAGAATAACGCTCAAGGGGCAGGTCGGTGTACACCTGGCACAGTCTATCCACGTGCCTTGCCACTTTCCCAACCTCTTCGACTGCTTAATGAGGGGAATTAACTCGCGGCAGTCTATTCATCAAGTTGAGTACTCGCACCAGCTCCTTCACACAAGCGAAGTAATGGTGATGGGATGGAACTCTAGCAGGTCTCGTCCAGCGAGAAGGCTCCTCCGACTATTTCTCTCGGTGTTGGGTTATCCCGTCCATTTTCATCTTTTGGCTTCTACTCTACTGAGCTTCGGCCCTGATTCACAGTCCCCTCTTCATTTTGTCCCTCCTATTTCCTTGCATTTTCTTGTCCCCCCTCTCCTCCTCATCCTCCAGAGGCCGAGGCAAAGAGGTAAATCGAAGCAAGGGCCATAATGGTATAATACTTATGAGCGTGGTCGCCGCCATAAACCTGACCTGCAACCCTCCTCTGCTCACTCTTCCACCTTGGACCTTTCTCCTCTATCCTCCCATTGGGCTTGCAGGGTCGAATGCTATGACAATCTGGGCAATTCGCTTGGTTTTGCACCCAAACTCAATGAGGATGAGCCTTCAAATCAATTGCCCCCTTCTCGCCCGGTCACCCCTCCGACCGCTTGACCTAGTCATTCTGCCTCCTCCCATGAATCTCATGCCTCTCTACCCTCACCTTCACCTCCTCCACCACCTTTCTGTGCACTTTGCAATGAGCACTTGGGGCTTAAGAGCGTAATTGCAATTATTTAGGACCTCATCTTTGAGGTTCGACGCGACTTGGCAGATTTGTTGTTTAGATTCGAGTTGCGGGAACGACGAGAGGAGCGCCTTGAGGCGTTGTTATCTGTTGTCCTTCACAAGATTCCAACTCCAGAGATAGTGGCCCCGGCTTTGGAGCCAACAAAAAA
>ML845636.1:30886-45787 GCA_009831015.1 Picea engelmannii | reverse complement strand
CAATTCCTCCCTCACTTTCCCCCCACTACCACACACTCTCTCTCTCCCTTCCCCTTTTTGTTTACCTCTCTCTCCCTATCTCACTCCAACTCCTTCTCTCCCTCCATCCCCCCCTTATCTCTCTCTCTCTCTCTCTCTCTCTCCCTCTCCCTCTTGGTCACTTGATCTCTTCCCCCCTTTTCCCCTCTCTCCATCTCTACTTATTTCCTTATGTCTCTCTCCCCTATTCTCTCTCTCTCTCTCTCTCTCTCTCTCTCTCTCTCTCTCCCTGTAACGCCCCCATTCAGGGCCGGGCAGGCACTACTTCGCGGAATAACAATCTCATACTTAATTCTATATATAAGGCATGCATTTAACCAAATGAAACACATTTAAACTCAGAGTAACCATAAGAATTACTACTATTATACATAATCAATGGATTTAACATTACTTCGTATGCACAGAAGAATACATGATAAATATAAATACACAGACATGCAGAAACGTAATTAAAACATCGTCTGGTACTTATCTTTGAAACAGTGGTAATTCCACCAACCACATGCAAGCCTTCCACAAACCTCCCAGCCTTAGACCATGCTGCTCGTCAAGCTCAACAGTGGGTCACCCCCAAGCTGGGACTAAGTTCCACCCCAAGGCAAGGAATCCTAGGCTAGGCTGAGGTTACAGGGAAAACAAAACAGAACAACTGGAAGGATTCTTCCCAGGATGCCATCTTACGCCCACTACTCCTGGACTCTCATTCCCCACATGCCTGTTCCGCCCGGGAGTATACACCTTCACAAGAACAGTCCATCGGTGCTACACCTCCCTCTCTGGGTCTCAGCAATAGGCTGGATCAGGAAGTCTCAGAGCCCGAAGCTGGTGTTGGACACTCTCTGGAAGAAACCACTTCCCAACAAACTCTCTCACCTGGAAAGAGTTGCTCATAGGCCTGACAACCTGCCTCTTCCAACAACAATCACCTCCCTCACCTGGAGAGAGATTACACATAGGCTAGGCATGGACTCACACTGGCCAGTAAGCCACGCGCAGTCTAGCACTGCGTGGCCACAACAACCAACTGGAAAAATTGACACGGGCTTCCCAAACAGGCTTAGCAATCATGAAATAGACTGACAGTTTGGTTTCAGGATTTCAAAAGGTGTACAGAGATCCCACACATAGGCTCAAACTGTTCAGGAAAGGAATGTACCAACTATCTCAGAAATCAACACAAGATTTTCGGCTTTCAGGGATGCACCAGGGTATTCTTACAGAGGTCAGACCGTTCACGTTCAGACGGTTGGGTAGAATGGAGAAGGAACCCCCATCACGGCTCATCTCATCCATTTTATTTGCATGTTCCTGGGTTGACATTTGTCACCCAAGCAACTGCATGCATTCCTTCAGCATGTGTTCCTTCCATTTGGAAATTGCTTGTCTTTCCAAAAAGAACTTAGGATAAAACATAATATTCACATGTCTTTTGGAATAATATTTTAATATTATTCCTCAAGGACTTAAGCCCCTAGGCTTATCCCTCCCCCTAGGCTCAACACTTAGCCCCTCTTCCCACCTTCCATCCCCTAATCCCTTTCCCACTCTGTGGAAGCTTACTCCCCCATCACTCATTCATCGTGGTCGGTCTGCACGCGACGATGTTTATATTTTTTATTAATAATGTGCATAGATACATGTACAAAATCAGGCTCTTGGCCTTCAACACTTAGGCTCTCTGGCCTAACAATCACATAAGCCCACCAACTTATATTAACTTGGCTCACCAACCTATAAAGACATAATTATAATTTGTTTCACAACTATGATTTACAACAGGGCTCGGCCTTGGGGACATTACAATCCCCCTCCCTTATTTTTGCACTGTCCTCAGTGCAACTTTCACACAGCATCAACAAGATTTCCAAAATCTTCAAAAAGATGTGGGTACTCTACCCGCATAACATCTTCACGCTCCCATGTTGCATCCTCAGGACCGTACCAGGTCCACTGGACCTTTACAAGCCCTATAGCTTGATTCAGGAGCTGTTTTTTTTCCTGTCCAATATGCACACAGGATGCACTTGCAGGACACCTTCTGGTTCCACCTGAATCACATTCCAATCAATAACATGATTAGCATCAGGTATATATTTCTTAAGAAATGAAACATGAAACATATTATGTACAGTCATAGATGAAAGTAATGCAAGCTTATATGCAACTGACCCAATCCTTTCCAAAATTTCAAATGGCCCACAAAATCTGGCTGCCAACTTGGCGCAACTTCCCAGCTTCAGGGAACTCTTGTTAGTTTTCACTTTTAGGAAAACAGGATCACCCACTTTGAATTCTTTGTGGGTTCTGTTCTTATCAGCATAACTTTTCTGCCTATCCTGGGCAGCTTTCAAATTCTGTTTAATTTTTATCATTTGGTCCTCCATCTCCTTGAGAAACTCTGGCCCAACTACTGCTCTTTCAGTTGGATTATCCTAGCTCACTCGAGTTTTGCACTTTCTTCCATAAAGTGCTTCAAATGGGCTCATCTTCAACGATGCATGATACCTATTATTGTAGGCGAATTCTACCAAATGCAGGTAGTCTTCCCATCTTGATGGTTTGTCCATCACGTACATTCTCAGCATGTCCTCTATTAATCTATTCACCCTCTCTATCTGTCCATCAGACTCAGGATGATACGCTGTACTAAAATTTAGATTCGTTCTGAATCCTTTGAACAGTCCTTTCCAAAAATTCGAGGTGAATTTCGGGTCCCTATCGAACACAATCGTTTTAGGAATTCCGTGCAAGCATGCCACTTCTTTTAAGAAGATATCAGAAACATTTGTTTCCTTGTGAGTGGTTTTCAGTGGAATAAAATGGGCATCTTTTGCAAGCTTGTCCACCACAATCATGATCGAATCATGCTGCTTGCTTGTTCTGGGCAATCCTGTAATAAAATCCATGGTCACCACTTCCCACTTCCACTCAGGAATGGGCAAAGGCTGCAGCAACCCTATTGGGTGCCTATGCGCAGCCTTAACTTTCTGGCACTCCATACATCTGGTGATGTATTCAATGATCTCTCTCTTCATACCCAGCCAAAAGTAATGGCTTTTGACTGCTGCCACAGTCTTCTGATATCCAAGGTGTCCAACATAAGTCATGTTATTCATTTCTTTTAGAATCGCAAGTTTCAATTCTTGGACATTGGGTATATACACTTTGTTTTTATACAGAAGTATTCCATCATCTCCCAAGATGTAATTTCCCTCTTTTTGTGGTCTCTCACGCTGTTGTAGCTTTGCTACTAAGTATCTGTACTGCAAATCAACATTTGTAGCTTCCAAAATTCTACCCTTGATATCAGTCTTGTACATACTAATGGTTGTAGCATGTAATTCATGCACTTTTCTGTTGAGTGCATTAGCCACCTTGTTTTCCTTCCCCTTGATATGCTTGATATCAAAGTCGTATTCGCACAGAAAATCCAACCACCTGCTTTGTCTAGCATTTAAGGTTGGTTGATCAAACAAATATTTCAGACCGTTATGGTCTGTTCTGAGTTCAAACCTCCTTTCCATGAGGTAATGCCTCAATTTCCTCAGAGCGTGAACGATTGCTGCAAACTCCAAATCATGGGTTGCATAATTATTTTCATGCTCTTTCAGCTTTCTAGACTCATAACAGATTACAAATCCATTCTGGCTGAGAACTCCTCCCAACCCTTCCTTACACGCATCTGTGCACACCACGAAATCCATATTTGGATCTACAATCCTCAAGATTGGAGCATTGGTTAGCAGCTACTTCATTCGCTGGAAAATATTCTCACACTCTTCAGTCCACTGAAAATTTTTCTCCTTCCTTTGCAAGGAAGTGATAGGGTGAGCTATCTTTGAGAACCCTACTATAAACCTTCTGTATTAGCCCGCCAGACCCATAAAGGATCTGACTTCTTCCAAATTCCTTGGTGCTGACCATTCTCGGATGGCCTCAACCTTCTCAAGATCCACAACGATCCCTTCTTCTGAAATAATGTGCCCCAAGTAATGGATCTTCCTTTGGTAAAATAAGCATTTGCTCAATTTGGCATACAGTTGGTGTCCTCTCAACACTTGCAGCACCAGTCTCAGGTGTTGTTCATTCTCTTCCTCTGACTTGGAATACACCAAGATGTCATCCAGGAAGACTATGAAAAACTTGTTCAAATAGTCCCTAAATACACCATTCATCAAGCACATAAAAACAGCAGGTGCGTTTGATAGTCCAAACGGCACCATTGTGAACTCGTAGTGACTGTACCTTGTTCTAAAGGCGATCTTGTTGATGTCCTCATCCTTTATTCTTACCTGGTGATATCCTGATCTGAGATCTATCTTCGAAAATATTTTCGCACCCTTTAACTGATTGAAAAGATCATCGATCCTCGACAGAGGATACTTGTTCTTGACAATTACCCTGTTCAACTATTGAAAATCAATGCACAACCTCAATGTCCCATCCTTCTTCTTCACGAATAGGACCAGGGCACCCCAAGGTGACATGCTGGGGAAAATGTACCCCTTCTTTAGAAGCTCTTCAAGCTGCAATTGCAACTCTTTCATCTCTAACGTACTCATTCTATAAGGAGCTTTCAACACTAGAGTTGCTCCAGGCATCAAATTTATAGAAAAATCGATGTCTCTCTTCGGAGGTAGTCCAGGTACCTCCTGAAATACATCCTTGAACTTTGTGAGTACCTCATGGTCCCCAATATTTGAGACTTCATCTCTGGATGCTTCCTCCACATGGGCTGCAAATAATTGACAGCCTTTCCTGTAACACTTCTTCAGCTGCATGGCTAAGATTTCTCTAATAGCCACAGCCCTGGGAATCCCTTGGACTATTTTCATCTTCCCCTCCTCATCCAGGCATGTAAACCTCTTGTTACGACAGTCCAGGAGGGCATGGTGCTGGTCCAACTAGTCTATTCCAATTAAACAATCATAAGAACCTAGAGGCATAATATTCAATTCAGCCTTTGTGCTCAATCCATTCATGTCTACAGAACAGGACTTAATCAACTCAGTGACTTTCCTCTTGGTTCCTGTAGCCAACTACATTAACCAAGACTTTTCATGTTTGCTTCTTGATAAATGAAAACTTTCCACCACCCTAAGATCTACATAACTATGGCTAGCCCCTAAATCAATTAAAATAATAAATGGTTGGTTGTCAATCATACCTTCCACTTCAATCATATGCGATTGAAATTCAGCTTGTTTGTTTTCTAGGGCTGCGTAGATCCTTGGCATTCTACTGCCCATGTCCTCCACTTTTTCAGCTTGTTGAACAGTATGGACAGCTCCGGATTTACCATTTTTATGGGGACAATCCATGTACTTGTGGTTCCCTTTACAGCCCCAACACTGAATGGGGGTCTGTCTCTGCCTTTGTTCCCCCACTTCAGCCATTCTCGGCTCTCTAAACAATGGATGTTCTTGAGGATTATTTCTGAAAAAGGGAGGTTTGTTCCCCTTCTGCCTCTACTCCTTCTTAAACTTTCTTTGGTCCTCCCAAGCCTTCTGAAAGGTAGGCTTTTCTCTTGGTTGTTCATATAAGCATTTATCCCTTCTTATTGTTTCTTCCATAGTCTTAGGATCATCATACTGAATCTTGTCACCAATGGCAGGTGGCAGTCCACTCAGATACCTCTGAATCTTGACAGCCTCATCTTTGATGAATGGAACATACTTCAGTAGTTCCAAGAAACTTTGTTTGTATTCATCAATGGTCATGCTGCCTAGCTTGAGTTCGAAGAACTCCTTCATCTTTCTGTCATAGTATATTTTAGTCGGGTATTTCTTCTTGAAATACCTCTTGAACTCCTTCCAAGTGATATCTTTCTCACTAATGTGTTGCACCTGCACAAACTGATCCCACCACATGGATGATTTTCCTTTTAGTTGATACATCACAATTCTTCGTTCTGCATGAGAGGAATAATTCTGCAGTTGGAAATATTTACTCATGCCAAGCAACCATGTTTTGGCATCGTCTTCCTTCTTATGTTCTCCATCAAATGTAGGAGGCTTAATATTATTCATCTCCCCTTTCAATTCATCCATCCCAGATCTCATGTGCTTTCTGGTAGGAGATGGGATTGAACTACTGTGTGCTTCCTTACCGGAATTATTTGGGGAGCAACGATGATGTCTGCTACCACTCCTCGATATTCTTTTTCTCTTAGGGGTCCTGACACTTCTTGATCTTCTTTTCCTCTCAGGGGTCCTGCGACTCTCTGTCTTGCTTGAGTCACTCCCCTTCTCCAATTTCCTTTCTATTCTTTTCAGGCTCTTCAACATTTTTAAGTTGAATTCACCCTATTGATCCTTGACTCTCATGAGATTATGGCTATCAGCTCGGTGAGCATGGGCATATTTCTGCAATCTTTCAATGAGTTTCATCATATGTCCTTCCTTATCCAATTCTCTTCTATGCCCGTTAGAGTTTGATCCTTCGATTCCCAAGTTAGCATCCCTTCCTTCTCTTTCGTCCTCTGATTCAGAGGCAATCTGCACCTCTTCCATTTCTATACTCGGCTATCCTAACACTCGTTGAAATCTGCACACACAACGTGCAGTCAACCGAAGTTTTTCAGGCCTTAAACCCTTAATAAAACTTCAACATTCATAAACCAACGTGAATAAGAAAAATGTTTTGAATCAACTAAGTTTTCTGAGCTCTATTTGGCTCTGCAAATTTCGAGACTTCTGGTTTCGGGGTCGCGGTCCATGAGACTCTCATACTCGCTTTCGGGTTTCGGGGTTTTGGTCCACGAGGATCCAACAGTTAAATCCTCGACGGTTCTTTTGTCTTCGAAAATTTTGGGACTTTGGGACTTAGGGGTTTCGGCACATCAGTTTTTGGGTCTTCGGTACCTATGAGTTCACGAAGCAGTGACTCTAAGTCTCGTGTTGCTTCAATCCCCGACTTCCTAAATTTCTATCTTCTTACACTCCGGGCCCACAGTACAGTTGTCGCCCTTAACAATGGTGGTGCATGGCACATTCAGGAGGGTCCACATCACCCTCGGTGACATCATCGTGTCCCACCATTCTCGCTTGTCTTCTCGACTCACTGGCATGTGGTGCACACCCATGTGTCCACGTCCATTCCAAGGCAATCCAACAGTTAGACTTCTCTCAGATCTACGATGCATATCTTTTCGACATCTCGAGGTTTCGGGCATCGGGAGTTCGTTCATCCACACATCTCAAACTTTCGTTTGCCGAAATTCTGAAATTACTGTCTACTCTTCCACTTGATCCGACGGTCACTTACGATCTATGGTGTAGATCATTTTGGGATTTCACGTATCGCGATTTCCACGTTCCTGTGCAACTCCAAAGGGTTTTTAAACCATGCGCACGTTTTCTAGATCTGAAGGTCATGAGGGTTCGCTTTCCCTCCCGAACAGATCCTCCGGCTCCAACACTTCTGGTGTGGAGTCCCCTCTCCCTATGGCCAGATGCCACCCTGGCTGCGATTTTATAACACCGCTACACCTCCTGAGCTTGGTAACATGGTCAAGTAACTCCTTGACACTCAGGAGCATTCAAAGGTCCGAAATTGAACCTCCAGACACAATTTCTCCTCAAACCCTCGGTCCAAAGACCACTCAACTAACCCATCTAGGCTCAGCATCGAAACCTTGGCTCTGATACCATTCTGTAACGCCCCCATTCCGGGCCGGGAAGGCACTACTTCACGAAATAGCAATCTCATACTTAATTCTATATATAAGACATGCATTTAAGCAAATGAAACACATTTAAATTCAGAGTAACCATGAGACTTACTACTATTATACATAATCAATGGCTTTAACATTACTTCGTATGCACAGCAGAATACATGATAAATATAAATACACAGACATGCAGAAACATAATTAAAACATCATCTGGTACTTATCTTTGAAACGGTGGTAATTCCACCAACCACATGCAGGCCTTCCACGAACCTCCCAGCCTTAGACCACGTTTTTCATCAAGCTCAGTTGTGGGTCACCCCCGAGCTGGGACTAAGCTCCACCCCAAGGCAAGGAATCATAGGCTAGGCTGAGGTTACAGAGAAAACAACACAAAACAACTAGAAGGATTCTTCCCAGGATGCCATCTTACGCCCACTACTCCCGGAATCTCATTCCCCACATACCTGTTCCGCCCAGGAGTATAAACCTTCACAATCACAACCCATCAATGCTACACCTCCCTCTCTGGGTCTCGGCAACAGGCCGGATCAGGAAATCTCAGAGCCCGAAGCTGGTGCTAGACACTCTCTGGAAGAAACCACTTCCCAACAAACTCTCTCACCTGGAAAGACTTTCTCACAGGCCTGACAACCTGCCTCTTCCAACAAAAATCACCTCCCTCACCTGGAGAGAGATTACACACAGGCTAGGCATGGACTCACACTGGCCAGTAAGCCACGCCCAGTCCAACACTGTGTGGCCACAACAACCAACTGGAAAAATGGACATGAGCTTCCCAAACAGGCTCAGCAATCACGAAATAGACTCACGGTTTGGTTTCAGTATTTCAAAAGGTGTACAGAGATCCCACGCACAGGCTCAAACTGTTCAGGCAAGGAATGTACCAGCTATCTCAGAAATCAACACAAGCTTTTTGGCTTTCAGTGATGCACCAGGGTATTCTTGCAGAGGTCAGACCATTCACATTCAGACGATCGGGTAGAATGGAGGAGGAACCCCCATCACGGCTCATCTCAGCCATTTTATTTTCATGCACCTGGGTTGACACTTGTCACCAAAGCAACTGCATGCATTCCTTCAGCATGTGTTCCTTCCATTTGAAAGTTGTTTTTCTTTCCAAAAAGAACTTAGGATAAAACATAATATTCACATGTCTTTTGGAATAATATTTTAATATTATTCCTCAAGGACTTAAGCCCCTAGGCTTAGCCCCCCCCCCTAGGCTCAACACTTAGCCCCTCTTCCCACCTTCCAGCCCCTAATCCCTTGCCCACTCTGTGGAAGCTTAGTCCCCCATCACTCATTCATTGTGGTCGGTCTGCACGAGGCGGTGTTTATATTTTTTATTAATAATGTGCATAGATACATGTACAAAATCAGGCTGGTTGGTTGGTTGATCAAACAAATATTTCAGACCGTTATGGTCTGTTCTGATTTCAAACCTCCTTCCCATGAGGTAATTCCCCAATTTCCTCAGAGCGTGAACGATTGCTGCCAACTCCAAATCATGGGTTGCATAATTCTTTTCATGCTCTTTCAGCTTCCTAGTCTCATAACAGATTACAAATCCATTCTAGCTGAGAACTCCTCCCAACCCTTCCTTACACGCATCTGTGCACACCACGAAATCCATATTTGGATCTGCAATCCTCAAGATTGGAGCGCTGGTTAGCAGCTGCTTCAATCGCTGGAAACTGTTCTCACACTCTTCAGCCCACTGAAACTTTTTCTCCTTCCTTTCCAAGGAAGTGATAGGGTGAGCTATCTTTGAGAACCCTGCTATAAACCTTCTGTAGTAGCCTGCCAGACCCATAAAGGATCTGAATTCTGCCACATTCCTTGGCGCTGACCATTCTCGGATGGCCTCAACCTTCTCAAGATCCACAACGATCCCTTCTTCTGAAATAATGTGCCCCAAGTAATGGATGTGCCTTTGGTAAAATAAGCATTTGCTCAATTTGGCATACAATTGTTGTCCTCTCAACACTTGCAGCACCAGTCTCAAGTGTTTTTCATGCTCTTCCTCTAACTTGGAATGAACCAAGATGTCATCGAGGAAGACTATGACAAATTGTCCAAATAGTCCCTAAATACACCATTCATCAAGCACATAAAAACAACAGGTGCATTTGACAGTCCAAACGACACCACTGTGAACTCGTAGTGACCGTACCTTGTTCTAAAGGTGGTCTTGCTGATGTCCTCATCCTTTATTCTTACCTGGTGATATCCTGATCTGAGATCTATCTTCGAAAATATTTTCGCACCCTTCAACTGATCAACAAGATCATCGATCCTCGGCAGAGGATACTTGTTCTTGACAATTACCTTGTTCAACTGCCGGAAATCAATGCATAGCCTCAATGTCCCATCCTTCTTCTTCACGAATAGGACTGGGGCATCCCAAGGTGACACGTTGGGGGAGATGCACCCCTTCTTTAGAAGCTCTTCAAGCTGCAATTGCAACTCTTTCAGCTCTGGCGTACTCATTCTATAAGGAGCTTTCGACACTCGAGCTGCTCCAGGCATCAAATTTATAAAAAAATCGATGTCTCTCTTCGGAGGTAATCCAGGTACCTCCTGAAATACGTCCTTGAACTTTGTGAGTACCTCATGGTCCCCAATCTTTGAGACTTCATCTCTAGATGCTTCCTCGACACGGGCTGCAAATAATTGACAGCCTTTCCTGTAACACTTCTTCAGCTGCATGGTTGAGATTTCTCTAATAGCCACAGCCCTGGGAATCCCTTGGACTATTTTCATCTTCCCCTCCTCAGCGAGGTATGTAAACCTCTTGTTACGACAGTCTAGGAGGGCATGGTGTTGGTCCAGCCAGTCCATTCCAATTAAACAGTCATAAGAACCTAGAGGCAGAGTATTCAATTCAGCCTTCGTGCTCAATCCATTCATGTCTACAGAACAGGACTTAATCAACTCAGTGACCTTCCTCTTGGTTCCTGTAGCCAACTGCACTAACCAAGACTTTTCTTGTTTGCTTCTTGATAAATGCAAACTTTCCACCACCCTAGGATCTACATAACTATGGCTAGCCCCTGAATCAATTAAAATAATAAATGGTTGGTTGTCAATCATACCTTCTACTTCAATCATGTGCGATTGAAATTCCCTTGTTTGTTGTCCAGGGCTGCGTAGATCCTTGGCATTCTACTGCCCATGTCCTCCACTGTTTCAGCTTGTTGAACAATATGGACAGCTTTGGCTTTGCCATTTTTATGGGGACAATCCCTGTACTTGTGGTTCCCTTTACAGCCCCAACACTGAATGGGCGCCTGTCTTTACCTTTGTTCCCCCACTTCAGCCATTCTCATCTCTCTAAACGATGGATGTTCTTGAGGATTATTTCTAAAAAAGGGAGGTTTGTTCCCCTTCTGCCTCTATTCCTTCTTAAACTTCCTCTGGTCCTCCCAAGCCTTCTGAAAGGTAGGATTTTCTCTTTTCTATTCATATAAGCATTTATCCCTTCTTATTGTTTCTTCCATAGTCTTAGGATCATCATATTGAATCTTGTCACCAATGGCAGGTGGCAGTCCACTCAGATACATCTGAATCTTGACAGCCTCATCTTTGATGAATGGAACATACTTCAGTAGTTCCAAGAAACTTCGTTCGTATTCATCAATGGTCATGCTGCCTAGCTTGAGTTCGAAGAACTCCTTCATCTTTTTGTCATAGTATATTTTAGTTGGGTATTTCTTCTCGAAATACCTCTTGAACTCCTTCCAAGTGATATCTTTCTCACTAATGTGTTGCACCTGCACAAACTGATCCCACCACATGGATGCTTTTCCTTTTAGTTGATACATCGCAATTCTTCGTTCTGCATAAGAGGAATAATTCTGCAGTTGGAAATATTTCCTCATGCCAAGCAACCATGTTTCGGCATCTTCCTCCTTCTTATGTTCTCCATCAAATGTAGGAGGCTTAATCTTATTCATCTCCCCTTTCAATTCATCCATCCCAGATCTCATGTGCTTTCTGGTAGGAGATGGGCTTGAACTACTGTGTGCTTCCTTACCGGAATGCTTTGGGGAGCGACGATGATGTCTACTACCACTCCTCAATCTTCTTTTTCTCTCAGGGGTCCTGACACTTCTTGATCTTCTTTTCCTCTCAGGGGTCCTGCGACTCTCTGTCTTTCTTGAGTCACTCCCCTTCTCCAATTTCCTTTCTATTCTTTCCAGGCTCTTCAACATTTTTAAGTTGAATTCAACCTGTTGATCCCTGACTTTCATGAGCTTACGATTATCAGCTCGGCGAGCCTGGGCATCTTTCTGCAATCTTTCAATGAGTTTCATCATATGTCCTTCCTTATCCAATTCTCTTTTATGCCCACTAGAGTTTGATCCTTATATTCCCAAGTTGGCATCCCTTCCTTTCGTCCTCTGATTCAAAGGCAATCTGCACCTCTTCCATTTCTATACTCGGCTATCCTAAAACTCGTTGAACTCTACACACGCAACGTGCAGTCAACCAAAGTTTGTTAGGCCTTAAACCCTTAATAAAAATTCAACATTCATAAACCAACGTGAATAAGAAAAACGTTTTGAATCCACTAAGTTTTCTGAGCTCTGTTTGGCTCTGCAAATTTTGGGACTTCTGGTTTCGGGGTCTCGGTCCACGAGACTCTCATACTCGCTTTCGGGTTTTGGGGTTTTGGTCCACGAGGATCCAACAGTTAAATCCTTGACGATTCTTTTGTCTTCGAAAATTTTGGGACTTTGGGACTTCAGGGTTTCAACACTTCGGTTTTCGGGTCTTCGGTACCTGGTAGTTCACGAAGCAGTGACTCCAAGTCTCTTGTCGCTTCAATCCATGACTTCTGAAATTTCTATCTCCTTACCCTCCGGGCCCACAGTACAGTTGTCGCCCTTAACCACAGTGGCGGGTGGCACATTCAGGAGGATCCACGTCACCCTCAGTGACGTCATCGTGTCCCACCATTCTTGCTTGTCTTCTCGACTCACTGGCATGTGGTGCACACCCATGTGTCCACGTTCATTCCAAGGAAATCCAACGGTTAGACTTCTCTCAGATCTACGGCGCAGATATTTTCTGTGTTTCGGGGTTTCGGGCATCGGGAGTTCATGCATCCACACATCTTGAACTTCCGTTTGCCGAAATTCTGAAATTACAGTCTACTCTTCCACTTGATCCGACAGTCACTTACGATCTACGGTGTAGATCGTTTAGGGATTTCGCGTATCGCGATTTTCGCATTCCTGTGCAACTCCAAAGTGTTTTTAAACCCTGCGCACATTTTCCAGATCTGACGGTCACGAGAGTTCGCCTTCCCTCCCGAACAGATCCTTTGACTCCAACACTTTTGGTGTGGAGTCCCCTCTCCCTGTGGCCAGATTCCACCCCGACTGCGATTTTATAACACCGATACACCTCTTGAGCTTGGTAACACGATCAAGTAACTCCTTGACACTTAGGAGCATTCAAAGGTCCGAAATTGAACCTCCAGACACAATTTCTCCTCAAACCCTCGATCCAAAGACCACTCAACTAGCCCATCTAGGCTCAGTGTCAAAACCTTGGCTCTGATACCATTCTGTAATGCCCCCATTCCAGGCCGGGCAGGTGCTACTTCATGGAATAACAATCTCATACTTAATTCTATATATAAGACATGCATTTAAGCAAATGAAACACATTTAAACTCAGAGTAACCATAAGAATTACTACTATTATAAATAATCAATGGCTTTAACATTAGTTCATATGCACACCAGAATACATGATAAATATAAATACACAGACATGCAGAAACGTAATTAAAACATCATCTGGTACTTATCTTTGAAACAATGGTAATTCCACCAACCACATGCAGGCCTTCCATGAACCTCCCAGCCTTAGACCATGCTGCTCATCAAGCTCAGCAATGGGTCACCCTCGAGCTGGGACTAAGCTCCACCCCAAGCCAAGGAATCCTAGGCTAAGATGAGGTTACAGGGAAAACAACATAGAACAACTGGAAGGATTCTTCCTAGGATGCCATCTTATGCCCAATACTCCCTGACTCGCATTCCCCATATGCATGTTTCACCCGGGAGTATACACCTTCACAAGCACAGTCCATCGGTGCTACACCTCCCTCTCTAGGTCTCGGCAACAGGCCGGATCAGGAAGTCTCAGAGCCCAAAGCTGGTGATGGACACTCTCTGGAAGAAACCACTTCCCAGCAAACTCTCTCACCTGGAAAGAGTTGCTCACAGGCCTGACAACCTGCCTCTTCCAACAACAATCACCTCCCTCACCTGGAGAGAGATTACACACAGGCTAGGCATAGACTCACACTAGCCAATAAGCCACGCACAGTCCAACACTGTGTGGCCACAACAGCCAACTGGGAAAACGGACACGGGCTTCCCAGACAGGCTCAATAATCACGAAATAGACTCACGGTTTGGTTTCGGGATGCACAAGGTGTACATAGATCCCACGCACAGGCTCAAACTGTTCAGGCAAGGAATGTACCAGCTATCTCAGAAATCAACACAGGATTTTCATCTTTCAGGGATGCACTAGGGTATTCTTACATAGGTCAGACCGTTCACATTCAGACGGTCGGGTAGAATGGAGGAGGAACCCCCATCACGGCTCATCTCAGCCATTTTATTTGCATGTGCCTGGGTTGACACTTGTCACCCAAGCAACTTCATGCATTCCTTCAGCATGTGTTCCTTCCATTTGGAAGTTGCTTGTCTTTCCAAAAAGAACTTAGGATAAAACATAATATTCACATGTCTTTTGGAATAATATTTTAATATTATTCCTCAAAGACTTAAGCCCCTAGGCTTAGCCCCCCCCTAGGCTCAACACTTAGCCCCTCTTCCCACCTTCTAGCCCCTAATCCCTTGCCCACTTTGTGGAAGCTTAGTCCCCCATCACTCATTCATCGTGGTCGGTTTGCACACGGCGGTGTTTATATTTTTTATTAATAATGTACGTAGATACATGTACAAAACCACGCTCTTGGCATTCAACACTTAGGCTCTCTAGCCTAACAATCACATAAGCCCACCAGCTTATATTAACTTGGCTCACCAGCCTATAAAGACATAATTACAATTTGTTTCACAAATATGATTTACAACAGGGCTCAGCCTTGGGGACATTACACTACCCCCCCC
>ML845636.1:9015-21361 GCA_009831015.1 Picea engelmannii | reverse complement strand
TGCCCCTACAGTCTATCTCTGTATAAGAAATAGTAAGTTCTCACATTTTCAGAGGACACATTGGAGTGTTTAACTCACTTTTTAAATTATGGAAAATGGATACCTTGCACCCTTAAACAAGTACATTCCATTTTCAGATCACCCTCTAATGAGTACATGAACATTTTCATTAATACATCCTCATGATGTATGCCCAACTGATACATGACTTCATGAAATTCAAGAAAATGATCTATGGGATTATCATCTCTATCTTCTCCTAATTTGGGAAATCAATCTCCCCACTCATCTATAGTAGGAACAACATTCGTAAAACCAGGAACAATAGAGAAATTAAATGGAGAAAACCTTTGTGCCAAAATAGGATCCATTCGTGTATCTAACATGTTGAGATTGTGGAATCGTCACTGGATTCTTTAACCATGGAGTCTCCAGGTGAATGATCTACAGTTTGAATTTGTCTGGATTTTGTTCACCATCAAAAACTAGATCTGATCGTTGTCGTTCTCCCAGGGAAATATTGCTTCGTCTATTCCTCGGCAACGACGCAAGAAGATGTTGGTCCCAAGGTCTACAACTGACTTCTAAAGGGAAGAGCTAGGCCACCTCAATTATTGGGATAATTGGTTTTTTATAGTTATGATTGATTTTTTTAATGGTTAGCTAATGAATGAGATTTCAAAGACAGGGATCTAGTTGGACTATTCAACAATATCAACTACAAGGTTTTCCTTATCCAGTGGCATGCATTCTAGTAAGCAGATAAAGATATAAAAATAAAACAGAAGAAAACCTTAGCCAGTGGCATGCATTCTAGTAAGCAGATAAAGATATAAAAATAAACAGAAGAAATACTAACAAGCATACAATTTGTCACTTGTTGTATGAACTTTCAGACTTGAAATAATATTTAGGATCCAAAACATGTACCTGAACACAAATTCTCCAAACAGGTTGTATGGCAGTAAATAATTTACTGAGACAATAGTTGAAATCAGGTTGTATGATAATAAATAATTCATTGAGACAATAGTTGAAAGAAGAAGAAACAATGTTTTGCATACATTTCACATGCTTTCAAATAAGATAATAAGACAAACAAGATTTGAGAAGAAACAATATGTCACCAGAAATTGTATTCACCAGGTGCGAAGCTTAGCAATTTTACACTTCAAAGCCTAGTCAAAATCCCTATAGCTTGATACACCCCAAAAAGATGAACCCCCCTTTTTTACATTCACATATTCGTCTATTTATCCATAAAGAGGATTCAAATACCTATCTCAGATATAAGTTCTAGAGTTAAACTATCCATAAAGAGGATTCAAATACCTATCTCGGATATAAGTTCTAGAGTTAAACTATGCATTATATTCAGACCTATAGATATCAACTTCACCACTCAGTTTTGATTACAATTCATGAACACTTCTTTAAATTGAGTGAAGTAGATTTTAAGTGCTAGTTTGTGGGATAAATCCTATTTTTTGGGCCCATAACTTCGACCTAATTAAATCATTGTTTTTTATCAAAAATATTTTTATTTCGACCTAATTAAATCATTGTTTTTTATCAAAAATATCTTTATTACAATTGACAATAATATTTCTAACTAAACCAAAAAAAATCTATCACTATGACTAGAGTAACTGCTGATAACTAAAGTGAAGGAGTTGCATAGAAAAAGTCCTCAAAAGCTGGGACTGGTTATTGACTCATTGATTTTCCTGATTTTTTACCTAAAAATTTGGATCTGGAAATGATATGCTTTGTCGCAAATTCCTAGAAATCTGGAAATATCCTTTTGATTGTTGACTTCCTACTTGAAATGCTCTCCTATTTGTCCATGTTGTCGAATTTCTCTTCAAAATCTTCAACTTCCTTGCATTCTCTCCTTATCCTGCCAAAATGAAAGTTCTGGAAAATTATTGTGTTTTTGTAGTCCTCGATTCTTTCATAATTATAGTTCACTTGTAACTTTGTAAGGTTAGAGAACTAAATGTCTAGTTGGCAAAGTCCTTCATAAATATTGCACCCCTGCAGAGTGTTTCTTGCTTGAATAGCATTTTGTATTGAAAAATACTGAACAAAGGTTGTAAACCTGACCACCATTTCATAGTGCCTATCTTGACTGATTAGTTGTTGTTAAATTTTGATAAGAAGAACATTAGATGTAGATATTCCTCCCTCTTATACTTAACTGCACTGTACAATTATGGTAGAAGGAATATCATGCATTTGCATGAGAGCCAAATTTTCTTGCACAAAACAAATTTATTTATTGTACCAAAACATTGCACCAGTTGTAACAAGTCATTCCCAAATATTTCAGCTCCAACATTGCAAATATGAAGAACTTTTGATGCCTCTGTCATGTTGAACAAGACTCAGAAAAACTATGCGTTGAAGCCAAAACAAGTGCCAAAGGATATTATCCGTGCCCATTTTGACTGTTATGTTAAATGAGTTTGTCCAAGACTTTGATTATTTAAGAAGAAATGAGGGCGACGGGTTTCAAATGCCAATTGATCCTCCTCCTTTGTAATTTTGTATTAATACCTTTCATGGAAACTCGGTGTGGAATATCGGTGGTAACTGGGTGCTATGTCACTTGTCCATTAATCTGGAAATAATTAATTTCTGGAAAAAAAAATAGGATCATACCAAATTTTCTCCTAAACCACGGCGAAATTTTGAAAACCGTCTGCCATCAAGCTAAATCGCCCCATTTTTTAAGTGGGTTTTTAACAGTTTTTTCAAATGCCTTACCATTTTCTCACAACTTAAGCCCGAAATCTGCTACTCAAAATTGTTGCATTTTTTTAGCGGATAATAAATCCCTTTAATAAATCCACTTATCTTCTTGGTGGAAATAAACTCTGATCTCTAATCTTGTGGACCTAATCCACATTTTTATTGTAACCTGATCTTGATATCCCTTAATGCTAATGCTATTTGGTGCTATGAACAGGTGTGATCTCACAGTCTTTTTGTGACCTGGAAGTGGAACCATGTGATCACGTTTTAAACTTTAGCCATCGCATTATATCCTCTTTCATGAGATCTTCTTTATCCACAACCATGCAAGAGAGAAAATCAATGCTATCCCTTTGGCATTCCCTTTGTGGTATCATTATGTCTTGGTTTTCGGTTGTTGGTAATGGTGGCCAAGAATACACTACTTGATCAAAGAGCCAATGCACAAAGTTTCAAGGGTTGTAGGAGAAAATAAGTGCGAATTGGGTGTCATAGGGGCTTTATTCAAACTTTGAAATATTTTTAAACCATAAAAACTCATAAAAATGACATTCTTGCAATCAACACCTTTGCACTTGTAGGCTTAGTTCAACTCTTTGGTGATCCAAGAGTGATATAACCCATGGTGATAGTATTTGTTCAAACTCAAATGAGGAGGTGACATCAACCTTATAAAAAGAAAAACACATAATGCTAAGCAAAGAGGAGATGACATAAAGCGACATGACCTAACACACAATGAACAAGAAAGAGTAACTAAGATCTAAGTTGATGGATGAATAGGCTGGTTTGAGGAGTAGGAGGCATACCATAACCATAGAGAAGAAAAGATTGCATGGTAGCTGGGAGATGCAAGGCTCGAAATCTTGTCCGAAGAAGAAAGAAAGAAGATATTGGTAGATGATCGAATACATTTGTTGTTGCTGGCTGAAATGGTAAGAGTGGTAAATTTTGCAACATTTTCTTTTTAAGATATTAAAGGAACACAAGAAGGATGAAATTGGAAGATTATAATTAGTTATATGGAGTGTGTTTTATTGAAGATGGAAGTGCTTTATTGAAAAATTGGTGAGTGAAATAAAATTGGTTCATTATTCTTTTTATAAAATAAATCCAATTAAGAAAAAGTGTTTATACATACTCCAAAGGTAAAAAGATATAACATATCCAATCCAACTTTATTGAAGACATCTCCCAAATCCACTGGAAATAAAATATTCAAATGAAGGAATGATACGATACGATAGGCACTGGGATTACAAATCCACTGAGAATAAATGAATGAATGGAATATATTATAAGTTTTTAATAAATGAATGGAATATACTATACATGTTTGTATGATATATAGTCTACTTGTTATGCCAAAAGGCGTATACCTATTGATAATGGGTACAATTAATCACCTTTTAATTTAAAATTTTAATTCGATGGCTAACAATTAAAGATGTTGGCATATTCTTAGTCTTCCTCCCAAATCAATGAATGTGATTTACTCTTCATAACTTTCTTGTATTTTTTAATACATCAGTTAACCTATTTACTTTTTAACATTTACCTAATCATATTAAGAAATTACTGTAACACTATATGATTACCACGTTTAAATGATTAACATTTGGAATTACCACATTTCATTAACCTTTGGAATTACCACGTTTCATTTTCCAATTATCAACACATTCTTTCGATGTTCATCAACCACGGTTTTGAGTGGCTGTGCTAGTTTATTCCTTCCGAGAATAAACTAATACTAGTACTCTAGTACTACAACAAATGTATCGTGTATCATATATCCAATAAGAGCATTTGCACGTATTGCTCAACAATTTTCACCTTTATATGCAGCTCGCCAAAAGAATGTAGGTTAATGATCCCACTATTCCCACCACATGAATCAACGTGCTCACGCCTATCATCGATCCTGCGTTGGAAAAGGTAGTTGGGCCCTCCTTGGTGGACGGAGAAAGTGCACCACCAGTAGTAGGAGTCGTAGTTGGAGGAAGAGCTGCTGAGGTAACGGGTGACTTAGCTGTGCGTGTGGGATTACTAACCACCGGAGTTGGAGATGATGGGGCCACACCAGGAGGACTCGAAACTGAAACCACCAACAAAGAAACAAATCAAACTTACAATTAGGTCTCCTCCTCACCAAACAATGAGAAACAATCAACAACTACATCAATTTGCAGTTCAAGTTTCACAATCCATTAATGTCGTAAGTAAAGATTATGAAGATGATGAGGTAATTACCAGCAGATGATTTGCATTGGCTGAGCGACGGAGTAGTAATTTGGCAGGCACCTGGCAGAGCGAAAGCCTGAGTTTGGTTGAAAGGAATCCCCAGGGGATTGTTGGTTGTGGTAAAGAGCTGGCAAAAACAGGCGGCGCTAGTGTTAACGACGGAGGCAAGGGTGGTGCAGCAGCCCTGTGTTGGACTACCATTGTTCTCTCCTCCCTGCAAGAAGGCCAAGCACGGCGCCAAACTCACCAAAGAAGCAGTACATGACAGCACTACATGACGATGAATAATTAGGAGGTGGTGACTGAGCTCCCGCCATGCCCACATTTCCCCCCGCTGCTATGATGATAAGTATTAGTGCCAAACCCGGGACGTTAGCCATTATATCAACAATAATCAATTTAATCCCCAGCAAGTAAGGCAAATTACCCCTAAAACGCACAGATGTCTACAAGAATTTGTTGGTGACAGTAGACATTAAAGAGAACAAAGAAGATTAAGAAGAGCAAAATCCTAAACACCAAAGCAATGAGTAGATGCAAGATGGTGTATGGCGATAAAGGAGTGAGTAGCTGCAAGAAGGTGGATGGCGATAAAGATAGTTAATGTATTGGTGGTGTTTTGCTCACCAAAATTCCCTGCTATATTGTCTGACTCCACGTTCTTGCATTTAAAAATGACATTTGTTTTAACAATTAATCCAACTTTCCGTTCTTGTCTATGTTCATTAGTGAACAAAGTATTTCGTATAAGCATCTTCTTAGTTAAGAAGCCAGCTCTCGTGTCCGTATTCAAAGTTATAATCTATTACGGAACGATCTGCTTTTTCCAAAATATATGATACATATGACGTTCCATTGCATGGGAAGGTGCACAACAAAACAACGCTAATATGGCGGCCATAACAAAAGCCCACGCAACCATGGTGCACCTTGGTTCTATTGGCAATCATACAGCATCGTGTCCACATGTAATTTTAATTTTGTCCTTTTTCCACGTAATGTTAAACAACACTTAATATAGAAATCTTGTAAGTGTATATAAATACATATCCTCGGGTTTCATTTTGGATGCAAAACGAACAAAAGGTTAGTTCACAAGGGATAATTAAAAATGACATGGATGTACAAAATCCTTGCCCCAGGATTTTTCATCCACGGAGCCACATGCCCAAGGCTTCTCGTTTGCACGTCTAGCTTATCAAATTTTGAGAAAGTCGATATCCTTATTAAGCGCATATATTAATATAAAGCAAGTAGCGGAGGTCGAACCGTCACTTGTAGCAGCCCAATTATAGTTCCACCAGCATAAGCAAAGTACGTACAGGTAAAGGTAGATCCCATTCAAATTCCAGTTAGAAAGATAGTTTGATAGCCTGTTTAAGAGCCGGCATTAGTAGTAACACAAGCAGTGGGAATAAAGAACATAGATTTTTCTACGCAGACACTTAGTTCTGGGTGCAGGTCACTGGGAGCAGGAACCCAGAATACGGTCGAGTGGGAAACTACCTTCCTTTGTTTTCTTTACCGTACCTCAAGAGTCTTGTTTTTGAATTTTAAAAGCCTTGGCAAGTTCAATGAGCTAGAAAAATCTCCTATCTTCGAAGCATGGCACCCAAAAATAAGAATAAGGTTCAGAGTGAATCGAATGTCCATGACGGCATGTTTAATTCCCAATTCACTATAGTAGATTTCAATGAATGAAGAGTTTGATAAATTTATTTAAGAAATAAAATGTTGGCAGAATATTAAAACAAAATATAGTAGATTTCATTCGCAGATTTCAATGAATGAAGCGTTTGATAAATTTATTTAAGAAAGACAATGTTAACAAAATATAGTAGATTTCATTCACTATAGCAGATTTCAATGAATGAAGTCTTTGAAAAATTTATTTAAGAAAGACAATGTTGACAGAATATTAAAACAAAATAGTAGATTTCAATGAATTGATAAATTTAATTAAGAAAGACAACGTTAGCAAAATATTAAAAAAAAATATAGTAGATTTAAAATAGTATATTTCAATGAATGAAGCGGTTGATAAATTTAATTAAGAAAGACAACGTTAGCAAAATATTAAAACAAAATATAGTAGATTTAAAATAGTATATTTCAATGAATGAAGCGGTTGATAAATTTAATTAAGAAAGACAACGTTAGCAAAATATTAAAACAAAATATAGTAGATTTCATTCACTATAGCAGATTTCAATGAATGAAGCTTTTGATAAATTTATTTAAGAAAGACAATGTTGACAGAATATTAAAACAAAATATATTAGGTTTCATTAGAGTGTGATAAATTTATTTAAGACAATGTTGCATATTATTAAAAACAAAATAAACAATGACACATTTACTTTTAATATATATAAAATTCTACTTTTAATATATATAAAATTCTGGAAATTTTTAATGGAGAAAATTAGTCTAATTTAAAGCTGGACCTTTGTATCTCATTATATTAACTTAACCATTCACAATACAACTTAACTATTCACAATACAATATTTTTTATTCAACAACAAGAGTTAATCCTAATCTAATAACTAATATTATATTACAATCATAATCCCTTAATCAACATTATTACAATCATTATTACAATGGGTATAAAACCATGCAATAAAACCACCCACCAAACCCATAAATATAACTACAGTGGACTCCAAAAAAAAATGAGTTCAAAAAGGGTTGCACCCTTGAACCCCACACTAACGTATATACATGCATAGTCTATAGGTGCAAAAAAAATACAAGACATCCAACATTAAAGACAAGAATAATTATACCCTCTTTAAAAAAGGGTGTCATATATATTTATATATATATATATATATATATATATATATATATATATCCCCACTCTCATATCATATTTTCTTCCTTCCTCATATATGAGAGTGGGAGTGGGAGAAATATATATATATACTCTGTATTTCCTCCCACCCAAGGTGAGGGTGGGGGAAATATAGAGAGTATATATAGAGAGAGTATATATATATATATATATATATATATATATATATATATATATATATATATATATATATATATATATATATATTTACTATATATTTCCCCTATATTCTATGTTTCCCTCCACCCCACATATATATATTTACTCTATATTTCCTCCCACCCAGGATGGGGTGGGGATATATATATATATATATATATATATATATATATATATATATATTCCCTCCACCCTCACCCTCATGAAAAATATCAAATGCAAGAGAGAGGTTACATTTGGTGGAGCTCAATTGAATACCTAGAGAGAGTCTTGATCAGAAAAACCATTTTCTTAGTCAGATAATGAATGAATCATAGCATTGGCATAGACAATCTAATAAGGTATCAAACAAGGCACTAGAGTAGATGTGAAATATACTTGTGTTATGGAAGGGAGGAAGGGATTAGGAAAGTTTGGGGTTTCCTTGTATTGAACTTTGGAAATTATAATGACACCATAGAATGGAAAAGGAACATCAACATTAATTAGGTTAAAGGGTAAGGGAGATAGTTGATTCTTATCAATAGGGATGTCCCAATAAATTAGTGGTCTCATGTCAAGGAAAATGAAGTGAAGCATCTTGGTAGTGTGGATAACGTGTAGAAAAAACAATTTAGATGATTTAATAAATTTAGTTCTTAGTGTTGGGTGAAATCTACTTAAGGATAGGCCTAGTTTCATGTGGGCATTTTTATATGGGGGTTTTTCTTGAAAACCAATCAATAATATGTGAGTACATATTAGGGGTATTTAATTTTTTCAATATTTATTTTGGTATAATGGTAAATAATGTGGTTAAAGAAATTTAAAATTAAGGGAGAAAGTAATTTTTTAATTATTAGTATAAATTTTGGGACAAATGATAAAATTAAAAAAAAGGACTCTCAATAATTATACATAAATATAAGGGATTAAATAGATAAGAGGAGGATGCAATAAATTTTTAAATATAAGTAATTTTATAAGTATGTGATTGTATGACTTTCAACAATTTTCAATGTGCTTATTTATTGCTTGAGGCTTCTTATTTTATAATGATTCATCTTGGACCATCTTCTTATTTCCTTTAAAAGAGATTGTATTTCAATTTGTGACAAAATTTGGTGCTATGTGTGTTGATCTTATGATATTTGAACCATTAACTAGTGTCTAAGTTGGAGAGAAGGGAAACTTATCTCTTGGTTTGCACATGGTAGAAAACCTTAGGGGGAAGTTGAGGAGAAAGGATTATCTTTACCAGTTGTTTTCTTCATGGATGCACTCTTTAACCATTAAAGGTAATTGATAGCTTCTTGAAGAGATTGAAAATATTGAGCATGAAATTTCAATTAATTTTCATAGACTATAAAATAATTAAAGAGCTTGAGCTAATGCTCATGTAGGAAGGAAACTATGGAATCTTGGAGGAAAAATGGAAGCTACTTGGTATGAAGAAGATTCAAATCACTTGTATGAAGAGATACACTAATTCAAAGTGTTAAATTATTCATGCAAAATAACTCGAAAATTGTCTCTTGAGACATAAATCTCTACAATACAAGGTCTACCATATGAGTAACATAAATAACATTAACAAAAATGGAAGATCAAGTGCCCTATGAAATGTGTGGTGTTGATCATAGTAAATAAAGTACATGTATATCAACATTTTAGTATTAATTACTTCGATTGTATGTGAATATATAAAATTGAGATTATTAAAATTGAATGATTCATTTTTATTGCTAGGTGCTTAACCAAAATGAGATTGTAAATTTATTATGGTCTCTTAAAATGTCACTAAATCTCTGTGTAGAGTGATTTTTAGAGACATTATCAAAATTAAATTTCAACCTTCCACCATCAAGAATATTATATTATTTATATATATAATTGAGTGATTTAAGTTAAATTCATTTTTTTTTGTAATTTTATGAATAAAGTTTCACCATTAAGAATATTATATATATATATATATATATATATATATATATATATATATATATATATATATATATAATTGAGTGATTTAAGTTAAATTCATTTTTTTTTAATTTTATGAATAAAGAATGAGTAGAAATTATATGGAGAAACAAATATATAAAATAACAATAAACTAAATTTACTAAACACATTTGGAAGGAGAACAAAAATATATTACACAATTGCTAACTAGATTGTGTAATTATGATTATGAAAACAATTACAAGACTACGTAAAAACTTTCTAAGCATATTTATGTCATGTATTGTTTTTTAATGATGAAAACCTATGCATTAGGGCTAGTATGGTTTGTGCCATGGAAAAACTATTTGGTTATAAAATAGATCTTAATGTCTAGCACAGGGTTTTTAAAATTAATGCTTTATAACACAACTTGCAACATTACATGTGTACAAGGAATGTTAGTAGATCATTTCTTAAATAATTTTTCCCAATTTTGCTTGACCATATGTTGTATAGTGACAAATTGTTGAATGCTTTTATCAATGTTTCTTTATCAATTTATAATTTGATTTTATTATGGAAATGTATAAAGAAATATGAAATTTAATCAAAGTTTCATTATCCATTTACAATTTTATTTTATTATGGAAATATGTAAAACCATATGAAATTTGAAATTTAATAGAATTTTTTTTATGATGGATATGAATGAATGTTGTTGATTTTATTATGGGAATATGTAAGGCCATATATGAAATTTAAGAGAAAACTTTGCATGATGGATATGAATAAAAATTGGAGATTGTATTGTGTGTAAAAAATAGTTTCCCTTGTAGTCCAAACCCCACTTACATCACTTACTTTACCCATTGCAAACAAAAGCTGAAAATTAAGCAAGTAGTGAATCTTACATGACTTTTTGGTTATGATTTTCCCATACTCAGTGTGTCATAACTTGTGGCATGTCCAAGTTATATAGTGCAACAAATGGTTGTATATTTACACAATGAAAACTCATGACATGGGAGTAGTTAGGTGTTTTTAAAATTTAGGTAATAAATTAAATTTTATTAGAAATGGAAGTTTAATTTAAATTTTTTTATAAAAAGAATTGTATTATTATTTCTTTTCATCTCTCTTAAAAGTATCTTCCCTCTTTATTATTTGTGTCTTAAAAAATCTTATGTATAAAAAAAACCTAATGATGAAAAGAGCCTCCATGGAAGATATTGATCACTAATTAAAATCCATTCCATATATTTGACATTTTTGAGTGCACTCATAAATTAATTGGGAAATATATGCTACCAAAAAATAAAAATAAAAAATAGATGTACATTCCCATATACTTGATAAGTTGACCATATTCATGTATGAGAAATTATTTTTCCACGCATAAAAAGAGGTGGTACATTTAAAAAATCTACCTCAACATGTTTTTTAAGTTCAAAATACTCAATCATTTAAAATTGATTTGTTAAACTTAGCTTATACAATGTTTATATATTCAGATAAAAAATAGTTTTCTATAAAACAAATTAATAAAAATCTAAAAATTTATATTAAACATTTATTTCATTTTTACTTATAAAACAATATAGAAAATAAACAACATTATCTTATTTCAATATAGAATTATCATTTTCTACTAATAAAGAAACATCTAAAAATAATTTGAGGTTTTTGAAATCATCTCTTGTGACATCTTTATCAACAAAATTTCTTGTATACATTTTATATTTGGATTCATCAAATTTCCTCTTCTTGTAATCCTTAGCAAAATGACCAAAACTTACCACAATAGAAACATCCATCATTTCTCTTAACACTGATATTTATTTCCTGATATCTCTTCCCAGTGGTGTTATGCCTTGGTGCCATGCCTTGTGATTTTGCATGTCTTTCCTCCTTTTGTTTCTGTTTGGATACCAACTCCAAATCTAAACTCTGAAACCTGAACCTAAAATTATTGTTGCTTTATTCCTCTTGCAAAAGAATACCCGTCAATTCATCAAGATTAGTAATAAACATTTGATATTCTTTTTTTTTGTAAATTAGGTGATACCTTGCTATTTTCTATTTATTTATGCAGAACAGGCTACATTTAGATATTTTTAATTTGGCCTCAACCTGCCCGTAGGAAACCAGGTCTGTTAGCTGTCTAAGTGCTTTGAAGGCTTGCCAAAATTGAAATTGTCTTTTTATCCTATATAACGCATTAACTAGCTGTCCTACTGCTGCACCATGTTCAAGCTGGTGATATATAGCGCAATTGAGCTCTACTTCTTTTGATATAACTTGGCAGTGGATCATGATTGGGGTTGAAGATCTTTGTTGACAATCAGTTGCAGTGTGTGTAGCTCCACATCCCAGATTGCTTGTCGTGGGCAAGCATCAATG
>ML845633.1:36583-49699 GCA_009831015.1 Picea engelmannii | reverse complement strand
TCCTCTCCAATTTTGATTCCATTGGTTCTGATATGGTTGTTGCTGCTGTGGAGGCCAAGGGTTCCACATTGATGGATCAACAAAGGGTGGGTTATTTTGTTGCATGGGTGGGTAAGTTTGTTGCATGGGTGGGTAAGTTTGTTTCATGGGCGGTAATTCATTTGATTAGTGTATTGCATTTGATTGTAGGGGGGGGGTAGTTCATTTGATTGAAAGAATAATAATTATTCCAATGATTAGAAGATGCAAATGGCATGTTAGGATTCATACCTTGTCCCCACAGTTGCCATTGCCTTCTTTGTGTCAACAGATAGACCGCTTCAGCTTCTTCATCTGTTGGTTGTAATGCTGCCTTGATCCCTGGTAAAGATGGACAATGTTGGGTATCATGATATTTATCACAGATGGTGCAGATTGGATTTTTGTCTAATGGACATTCTCTTCATGGGTGCTTAACTCTGCATTGAGAACAAAATATGGACAGGGTTGCTTCTGCTTCTGATTTCTTTTTCTTAATCTGCAGGGTGTCAATTTGTGAGGAAAAAGAGCTTAACATTTCAGTTTTAAAACCTTCAAGTAAATTACCTATATTGGCTCTTGTTGCTCCCCCACTGGCTAATTTTTGGACTCTTGAAAATGTGGTGTCCCTGTTGTTTGATCTATTTCTTGAAGCTCCTCTTGAACATATTTTTCATAAATTAACAATTTCATCGTATGATTCCTTAGATATGTCCCCTTTTCCAAGCATATTTAGCATATCTAGACAGTTATCCCTTACTCCTTTTAATAATATAGTTTTGAGAATATATTTACTTGCATTGGGGTGACTAGATATTTGTAGATTATATTGTAGCCTTTCTACAAAGTCCTCCAGATTCTCATCCTCTTTCTGCATCATCTTAAATATCTCCTCCCTCTTTTCTCTTGTTCGACAATAGTCCTGGTATTTGTTCAGGAATTTCTGTTTCATTTGGTCCCATGTTGTTATTACATGGCCTCCAAGATTCATAAACCATCTTAGTGCATTCCCTTTTAGTGTTGTTGGAAATAACTTTATTTTTTTAGCATTAGAAACGTAGTCATAACTTCTGCATAATATATCAAACTCAAAAAGAAATTCATCAGGATCCTCTGAAGATAAACCATGAAAATTAGGTAATGCTGAGAGTGGAATATTTTTCATGGGGGCTACTCCTCTAGGGAGATCGCCAATCGGAAATCCTAATGTAGAGAAAGAGTTTTCATCATTTACCTCTCCTTCAGGACCTGCCTGTTCTTCGTGATGCAATTATTCATTGTACTCATCCATGTTTTCCTCTGTCTTCTCCCCTGCTGCGCTTTCTCTGTCCTCAATTTCTCCTACCGACTTCTGGACTGTCTCAGGACTCCAAACTTCTTTCCATGTTTCAAAGTTTGCTTGAAATGAAGGCTGAGAATTTTGTTTCCAAAGGTTTGGTCATTGAGCAGCAGATTCAGACTTTGATATAATCTCGTCAATGTAAGTCTTTCTTCCTCCTTTTCCTTTTCCCTTTCCACCTGTAGGGTTAGTGTCTGTGGGGTCTTTCATGCAATCTTCTTATCTGAAAAATCATAAGTGCTTTTGAAATCTATAGCTACCTTCCCCGGCAACGGCGCCAAAATGTTGGTCACTATAATTGCTTAATTAATTCAAACAATCAAGTGCTACATAAATTGTCAACCGAGGGAAGTCTGTTTATTTCAAATATAACCACGCCCTATATATGCTCAATTCCAAAAGAAACTTAGAGTTGTATTAAAGGAAACTATATTAATCACACTTGTCTTGAATGAACTGAAGTTCTAACTTGAATTACAAGAAAGCAACCTACCTATTGCATATATTTAAAGATTAATATAAAGAATCCTGGATTACATTAAAATAACAACTGCAACAGGAAAGAAAAACTATTCTGTAACCAGAGAACAGGACCCTATTCCCAAGCAGGAACTCCAGCACCTTGTTTCTGATTAACACACTTTCATGAAAACATTAATGCATAGAAGGCTAACTCTATCTAGCAAAGAACAGGACCCTCTAATTCCTTCCTTTAAACAGAAACCCTTAGCCCAGTCTCTGATCAGCACACTTGTGAAAATAACTGGAATCTAACTAATTCTATAGAGAACAGGACCTTCTAATCTCTTCCATTAAGCAGGGACCCTTAACCCAGTCTCTGATTAGCACACTTGTTAAAATAACCGAAATATTACTAATTCTACAGAGAAAAGGACCTTCTAATCCCTTCCATTAAGCAGGGACCCTTAACCCAGTCTCTGATTAGCAAACCTCATAAAATCATCACACAAGATTACTAATTAAGATGAACTTCGTGAAAATAATGTAACATTCAATAAACTAAAGTTCTTAACAAGACAGAGTTCAGTAGTGTTTCAGCAAAGCAGAATTCATTAAAAGTAGTGTTTCAGCAAGACAAAAGTTAATCAAGGCATAAACAGAAATTACACTAACACACTATAAAACTAACGGGTGAATCTTGTGAAGAAGGTGGGCCCTCCCTTCTCACAAGATTCCCCTGAGACGAACAGGCTAGAGAAGGATGCTCAAAACAATATTTTATTCATCTATCAATGGATCATATTACAATCTGGAAAAAAAATGAAGTACGTCCCCCTCTCTAAAGATTTCTTAATACATAAAACTTTGATCCTTCGAATGGTGATTTCCTCTTATTTAAACAGGGAATCCCTTCAATACAATTGATCAAAAATTACAAATGTATATCTGAGTCCTATTCTTAGTCAAATCGACTTTCTAAACCAGAGTAGGATGTCCTAGTCTCGCACAACAGAATTTTATTACAAGTGTTGAATGAGGCGTTGTTGTTATGGCTAGACTAACAGTTCTTTCTCATTGTTTCTGGTGTTATTTCAGCACCGCAAATCGCGGGTTGTTTCAGCCACAGGATTTGTGCTCTTTGACTATTTCAGCATTCTCATGTAGGAGCGATGGTTGGTGCTTGGCTCACGATGCGACTGTTGTAGAGTTGCTATTGACCGCTGACTATGTAACGACTTCCTTTGTGTTTTAGCATCGTCGGTCCTGGGCTGTGTAACGTCTTCCTCTATGTTTCATTATCGTGACCATGAACTGTGTAACAACTTCCTCAACATTGTCAATCTTCTGTGTTTCAACATCTACGACCCTGGACTGTGTAACAGCTCTGTTTTTCAGCATCTGCGACCTTGGACTGTGTAACAGCTTCTTTGAATTGTTGTTTCAGCAACAGGCCTCAAATGCTAATTTGCAGTTTGAACTGTTTCAGCACTTATACATTTCTAATCAATGGTTAAGTACGAGAGTGATGTAAAATATTATGCAAAATAGATTAAACATATAGTAATTATAAGGGACGTTGTATACCTTTGGAATGATCAGATAAAGTGATAGTATGAGTTTAAATGTGGGTGATCAAGAGTGTAATAGTAGCAAAAAGTATGGGTAAAAAGGTACATTGTGTGGTCCTAACACTATGTACCTAATATCTATACCATAGACTAGGCTTAGGACTTATATTCCTAGTCTCCCTTTACATAAGAGATTAGTATAGGTTGCACGCAATAATATTTAATCCAACCACTTGAAAACGAACACTTTCTTACCATCTATATATATATATATATATATATATATATATATATATGGCCATGGGTAAGGTTTTATAACCACAATTGAAAGGGAGTGGCTTAGTGGTAATGTGTTTAGCATTATTATTCATGGTTTCGATTATCAATGGGATCCCTTTATGAATGATCTAAAGTTAATATCATTCTCGTTCCCTTGCCTCGCAGGATTTGGAGTAATGAGAACTAGTGTTATTTCAATTTAACCAAATGAAGCTCTAAAGAGCCTTCTCTTGAACTATAAGTTATCTATAACAAAACAGTTTTCGTGTACATGTGCTAACTTGTTGAATCTCAGAAAAATTCATTTACTTCTCGAATTAACTTGATGTGAGAGAGAGGATTATTGTCAGAAGGAAGTTAAGGCTCTACATCTAAATTTTTAATGGTGAACCTGAGTGTGCGAGTTACGATGCTCTTACCTAGTCTTTCAACCATCCCAATCACGCCAAATCATCCTTGTCACATGGTTAGGTCTTCCTTCGTACCTTCAGCATTTAACTGAGTAGGTAAGGTTCCTATTAGGGTTTTTATGTGTTTACGGTTTGTATTATGGAATTCTACGATCGGCTATGTGTATTACTTCCTTAACAGAGGGGACTGTCGACAATGGAGGTTCATTTAACCTACAAACCGACAGAATGGGTCTATTTCCCCTGGTAAGTCTTTAACATATTTCTCTGGTAAAAAAGAGGTGGCTCTTCGAAAAACTGTTTCGTTTTGTAACTTCTATTATACATTTTTCTTTATGCTCAAAACTTCCCTTATTGCTATTCCTCTGTAAACCTTTCTTCTTGTCTTTGTACCTGTAGATGGGGCATTTTTAGTTCGTTCCTTCCTTTACCCTTCTAAGATAATGACATTTCTAAGAATTCATATGTATCGCTTGTCTCTATGGTAAATCCTAGGGTTTCGTAACCTTCTGCTAATGTTATTCTTACAGTCCGTAAGTCGAGGCCTGAAGTTAAACTTCATGAGACTGTACGAGAATTCTCTTTCAAAATGGAAAGATATCTCTGTGTACTATTGTAGTTTCTCTTTTGTACAGGGGTGAACCCCTACTTCTATAGTTTATCAAATTTCATCTAGTTTCCTCACATGTATTATTTTCTTTATGTCTAAAGTATTTCTAACTAACTTCAAAAATATGACCTCTATGGTTTTGAACAGTTCAATAATGATATCCTATGGTTCATCAGATCTTGTTCTTATAGTAGATATTTCCTTTATCGTGGTCTTTCTGTCTGGCTTTGATAAGATGGTATCGATGTATTGCTTGTTGATTTATAACTATTCTATGCAATTTGGTTCTTGAAGGGTTAGACTCAACCAATTAGATATAGTCCTGATTCTATATGAAAAGATTATACTATGTTTGGCACTGCATGACTTATACCATTTATGTAATAAAAGAAAAATAATACTGTCGATTATTTCATTTCATTAAGACCGTTGGCTACTGTGTAAAGATTTCCTTCTCGTTGGTTTTATTCGTTTCAAGAATTGGTATATATCACTAATGATGGGCCCTGTTGATGCAAGGGTACCCATCAAGGAGTCATCACAACATCCACACTCAGCCCGGGTGTCTACCCAGACAAAGAGAGACAAGGGGAAAGGAAAAATTTGTTGTCCTGCGAGTCAGAAGTTGAGTGCCACTCTAGCATACTCAGTTATTAACAACTATCATTTTGTTGGTGTTCCTTTTTCCTTTCTTTCATATAAATGCTAATATTTTAAATGATAAATCTTTCAGGGATTTCGTCTGTGTGATGATCTCGGATATTTTGTTATTGTCTTTGGCACAAAAGGTATTTGAGTTCCCTTTGTAAACCCTTCAGGAGTTCAAATAGTGAAGGGCACGATTTCACTCTAGTTTTATAGATGTTCGGTATAGTTTTGTTCGATTTCTTATAGTGGTTGGAAAGGGGTGATTACCCAATTGTACTCTTGACTTTCTGGTCTGACTGTTATATGTAATGAATCACTAATTGAAATAATATAATGACTGCTTGATACTTTATTCAAATCTTTTTTCCACTCTGGTCTCATCCTAACCTTGCAATGTTGTGGTTGTCGTCTTACATTGTATATTCAGTTTCAAATGTTTGTGGTGCTCGAATGACAGTTATGCATTGTATGGAAAGGGAATTTATAAAATCATGGGTCTATACTTTGTGAGTCGAACCTGTTATACAGACATTCCATGTTATATATATATAATTCCATAAGAATCTTCCATATCGTTTTGCCTTACTTCGAGATTTTTGTGAATAGTGAGATTCTGTAGTTTTCCACTGTAAGATTCGGAAGCATATTTTCTTCCTTACTTTCAACTTTCAAAATTGCATGAATACGATTGATAGTCCAGTTCATTTAAAAAAATTTTGTATATTCATTCACCTACAGGTTTGTAAGCCTATGACAGTAGGTACATGTCTACATTATTCAATTTCATTTATGTTGTAAAGATAGATAAATCTTGAGTTGTAAAAAAATTTATTGTGAGGGTTCAGATTCTCTGTCTAGTACTTTATTTGTACAATTGTAGTTACATGCCGGTGGAATAATTTATTTACTTATATAATATATATAGGTTTTCTATTGCAAACATTCAATCTTAATTCCTTCTATAACGTCTGCACATATTGCCAACTATAAAATAGGCCTATGTATGCACTTATAAATCTATATGTAATGCATGTATATATATCTATATCGTGGAAACACTATTGTTTCATAACAATTATCATTCAAAGTCATGCGAGAATGGAAGTCTTGACTAAGAAATATGATTCTGAAGTTTCAATTACAGAAATGTACATACACATGTATATGGACTTGATTTCAGTTCCACTTCACATAGATAGACCCGCCTAAGGATTTTTCAGCATATTGGGAAAGTATCCTACAATTTTAATCACTATGTAATGGTAATTTAGCCTACAAAATGATCATTTCCATAAATTAGTCATTCATACCCTTCCAGCGAATAAAAGGAATTATAGCAATCATTCAGTATTAAAATCAACAGAAAAAGAGTCACTCAACTAAACTCTATTGAGGCATTCGGTCATTTATTTTTAAGCTTCACACAATTGGACAACTTCATCCATGGAAATATTTCAATTCAGAATAATAGATGCATTACATTGATATATAATCATTCAAGCATAGAAGGAATAGGTTAACATATCTAAACCAGTTCGTAGGAAGACAAAGGGAACAGCCAGGTTCCTCCCAACCATATAACAGGGTAGCCAAATCACTTGTCCTGCTCACCCTCTAGCCTGACCATGAATCCATGAGGGATAACTTGGAACTCCTCCTCAACAATATTGTTCCACTCCAAAAATCTTCTCCTTACCTCACACTCAGCAAGTAGTGTTCATAACAGAAAGCAATCAGTAATAGTTTTCCCCAGCATACTAGGTAGCATCCTACCTCCTCACATATGCTATATATCCAAGAACCAAAAATTCCTAAGTATCTTTCCCCTTGGGAATTTTCGCAACTTTCCAAATCCCTGATTTTCAGGGGCTTCCAATGGCCAAATTTCTGATTTTCCACTTGTAACAATCATCCTTGATCTAGTTCCAACATGTTCCCCACTCATGGAGTCATGGTCAGTTGATTTTAACATGGTTGTTCCATTTGTCCTCCTGCAATAATTATAAAATATTTTGTTTCATACAAGTGTCATAGTCAAGTAGTTAGTTGAGTCAAATCAGATCTCTTCCCAACAATCATAATCATTAATTACAATTAACCAAATTCAAAATTCGAAATTTCCATAAATGGCAAAAATTTTCCAAATTCAAATTTACCAAAAACGAAATAATTTTCCTAAGAAATTTCAAATTCAAAAATAATTTATTTTTTGGGATGTCACACAAAGTATACAGTCAATACCAAAAAACAAAAATAGTCACGCTGAAGCGACATGATCCCCGAAGGGTTCAAACAAAGGACTACCCTTTATGCCAGACAACGATAGATAAACCAGTCGTGTTATTAAGAGTTTCAAAGAGACTGATACACCCAGTCAATTTTTTATAACATAGAGAATTTCGAATGTAATTAACCAAAATTCCTTACCTCTCTTAGTGCAGTGTTCGGTGGGTGTGGTCCACAAAAAAGTTTTCACCAGGACAAGCCAACATCACAGGCGCTGGAAATACCACCAAGAAAAAATTATAACCAGGGTAACTTTGAACGCAGTTGAAAAATACACAGAACCAACATCAAGAATGAAACAATAGTCTTAGGAAAACCCTCTTTCTACTAGTCCAATGGCGATTAATGACAATTTGTACCTAAGCACTGTGATTAGGGAAGGTGGAAAAATTTCAATGGGTACATCAAACAACCGATGGTCCCAAGGAGGTGTGTTACAGAACGTATTAAATTCCTTTGGCAGAGTTTATTTACATCTATACGGTCGTATCTATGACAATCTCGCATCAGACCATGGAAAATCATAATGACAGAAAATTGGATCCATAGTCCTAGTCTTTGCTTATAGTTTAGTTGGAGTTCTATTCCTTACATCGGATCCTTTAAAACCTTATGCCAGGGTTAGTCCTAATGGGAATGACAGTTAAGAAGGAACGAGAAACATATAACTGACCATTTAGTTACAGCCTTTCCAAGCCCTAATACTTTCACGTACTGGCTGTCATGTTAATATTAATTCGTTCATTTAAATGTTTGTCACCTACAACCGAGGGAATTTATACATCACTTCATAACTAGGGTCATTTATACATTGATGCATTTCCATAGTATGCCTTTAAATTGCACGATCAAAATCATAGTCTATGATGACAATATATATATTTACACATAGTTTTGTTTATGCATTAAACTATATCCACCTCCCTTGAGACTAAATTTTAGATAAGGTCCTTGATTTACCTTTGTTAAAGGATTTGGCAAGTGTAAATAGTGGAAAGGAAAGAATTATTAAATCACCTTATAAGGTAGCAAGAAATGTCTGACATGTATTGGACGCTTTAGATAAGTCTAATTTTCTTAAGAAAACAAAAAGAATTTTTTTTTTTAGTTGTAGAAATTGGGAAACATTACATGGATCCAACCATAGGGAACTTTTAAGGAATCTTGAAGAAATGTTCTAATACATTTTTTTAATGGATCCAGCCATAGGGAACTTTTAATGAATCTTAAAGAAATGTTATAAGGAATATATATGTGGTCTTAGTGGATTCAACCATGTTCAAAGATTATGAACATGTTATTGAGTTAATTTTGGGTAGTTATCCACTCAATGTTAGACTTTATTTCTTTCTATATTCTCAAAAGATTGGGGCAGAGTAATTGAATAAAGACATGTTAGAAGTTGAAATCATGCATCTCAACAAGAATGTATTCTCTTCTCTAGTGATCTTAGTAAAAAAGAATGATAAGTCTCGAAGGATGGTCCTAGACTATAGGGAATTTATTACATTGTGCTTAAAGATAAGTTTCTCATTCCTACCATTAATAAATTATTCACTTGTATTTGTAATCCCCTTGCTTCTTGTTTTTCTGAATTGATTTCCCTTAGCAAACCCAACTTTTGATTTCAATGACTTCTATGTGTGGGTTTTAATGAGTATTATGAAATATTGTGGTTTTATCTTCTGTCCCTTGTCCCTTTAGTCATCAGTTTGTGCCTAAGAAGTTGGCCAGGAGTCGAATCGACAGTCGTCACTTCAGTGTTTAAAGACCTATAGATTCAAATGCCCTGCTTTTGTGTGCATGGATGATGAGTGAAGGACAATAATTTTCTCTGTTGTCTATCCTTTACTTATCTTTGATTTTATTGATTCATGGTTGAATATTTATTCTTTGTGCCTTCTTATGAACGTGTACCTCTGGGGATTGATTGATTAAAACTTTGATTTCTCTCTGCGTTTTTAATTACTTGAAATTGGGTACATCTCTGCATTTTTATTGATAAACTCTGCATTGTGGATAGATATTGAGGAGATATGTTGACACGGGATTCTCCAAATAGTCCTTGCAAATGTTGTAGGTTATCCCAAGAAGGAAGAACAATAACTCCTTATTCAACTGAGACTCTGAGTGACCAACAACAATCTCGTCAGAGGAGATATTCAAACGAGTCTGTGAATAGATCAACTGTAGACCCTGCTCAAGAAAGTCCTATGGATGCATCCTTCTTATATATGTTGCACATTGATACTCCTACACCTGAGAATGTAGGGAATACCACAGGACAAGAGAATATTTCCGGTAATTTTCTTTGATTTTGTTTATTTTTGTTGTATTTTTGTGTATTTAAATTTATGTGAAGTTAAATGTTGTAATTACTTTCAAATGTGTGTGTAGACAATGATTTTAGAGAAAGGGATGACAATGAAAGAGAGAGTGGTTGTCACAAATATTCAAATGTCGGTGCAGAGGGTGAAGGTGGATTTAGGAGGCTGCATTATCAAGAAACAGAAGATTACACACCTACGTCCACCCATCCTTCGGATGTTGGTGATGAACCTCCCTGGGAAGAGATTACTGAAGAAATGACGCTTGAGTGATGATTAGGTGTTAAAAGGAGTTTGGAAAATGATTTGGTGGTCTTGGAACTCCCTCACGAGAGTAAACAAAGCTTGCAATTTTTTTTGCATTCATTGGAAAACTTTATGGATGTAATCAGAAGATGGGCCAACCATTGATAGTTTTGTCGATCTAATGAGACGGAAAAAGTCAGAGGTGACAAGACCTGATAAATGGGAGGAAGTAAAAAATATAGTTTCAAAAGAAGATGCCATTTCAATGTTCAATTTCAAAAATGGCCCAAAGCGGAAGATGTTGAAGGTGAAATATTTTAAGCACCCTGACATTGCAGGACATCTGTATAACAGATTTTTGGCGGCATATGGGAAATTACCGTGGAACGATGAGGTTCCACACTATTTTGCAAGACACTTTTTTGTTGAGTTTTTCTTGCACATGCACCCTCATTATACTAGTCTACCATCCAAATATTATGGGACTAGTAAAGGATGAACATATGATCAGAAAGGGGCATATCGAAGTGCGACATTGTCAAGGTCTCTACAACCTTTAGTACCTCGCCCAGCAGGGGAATTTTCTTCACATTCAGAGTTGTAGGTTACATCAAAGGTTGGAAAAGAGTCTAGGAATGCAATCGGAGAAAATTTTGAAGCGATTGTTTATGGTGTTGATGTTGGCATGAACTGTCAGCGAGCGGAAGCCAATTCCTGGGCCACATTTGTTTATAAAACAGATGTAGATTTAGATACCATGTCTGCAAAAGATGTTTTGGTGTATGAAAATTTTTTTTGGGATGGTTGGAAGAAGGTCATTTAAAATGATGACCCGAACCACAGATTGGTATGTGTTCTAGTTAGGAAATTTTTTACGCATTTTATGATAGTTTACTTCTAATTCTAGATTTAGATATCATTGTATCTATAGAAATAATCAATTTGTTATTGCCATTAATTACAATTTGGAGATATGTTAAATGAATCTCTAGTAAGTAGGGTTCTTGATTCCACAAGTTTAAATTTGGATGGGATTTGTTTTCTAATAGTTGTTTAATCTCCACTCTTTTGAATAAGAGATCAACAACATTTATAATTTTGTATAATTTTGAACACATTGAATCCTAGATTTAGTTCCCAGTTGTGTTGTTCACAGATCCTATTCCATCTCCTACTACTTGGGCAGGCTTGTCTCAATTCTCGTTGGGAGAGTTTGAAGAGGGTGGGAGTTCATGGGTACACTTAGGGTGTTGTTACTTCTACACGCGCGCACACACCTTACACAAAAAAAACAAAATTGCACCTGTTACTAGAATGGTTGTCGTAACGAGGAGAACGTTACATATGGTATCAGAGCGGGTTCGACCCGCGACTTGGGATTCGCTACGGCTTCCGTTGACATGATTATGTTTGATTATTCCATTGTTGGTCGAGTTGATTATGTGTGTGCAGGTAATCATGGTTAGAGGACGTCGCGGAGGCAGATGATGGGGTGCTAGGGGAGGAGGCGTGACGCCTCCAACAGCATCCACGCCTGAGGGGTCTAACCCCCCGGGGAGGCGAACAGGTCCTTGGAAAGGAGAAGATCGCAGTTGCCGATGTTGTGGGGATGATGAGATCTTTCCAGCGCATGTCCGAGGCGCTGATCAGCAGATTGGACAAAGATGAGGCCAGGGTGCCGGCACCTGCTAAGGTTTCGCCGCACGCACCGGCCGTTACTGGTAGCATTCACCGTGAACTCGAGAAGGTGAAATTTCTCGAGTTCTTTGCTGCCTCAAACGGCATAGCCGCTGAGGCATGGTTTGAGAATATGGCGATGTGCTTCACACTTCGCGATTACACCTCCAACATGAAGATCTTCATGGCGGTCTTTCAACTAAAGGGGAGCACTCTTCTATGGTGGAAGACGCTCCTACTGCAGCTGAACATGGCCGTCGAAGACGTGTCATGGGAATTGTTCGAGGAACGGTTCTGAGAGAGGTATCTTTTAGAGGAATTCATTGAGCGTCATCTCAATGAGTTCAACGCTCTATGACAGGGAGGTCATACAGTGCTCGAGTACGAGGCACGTTTTATGGAGCTTCTCCGGTATGCTCCGCACCTGAACACTGAGAAGCTCAAGGTCAACAGGTTAGTGTTTGTCCTTAATGGCAGCCTACGTGCGAAGGTTAGGATATTGATGCTTCAAACCTTGCACGACGTTGTCCAAAAGGCCCTCATAGTAGAGGAGGAGCTTATTAGCGGGGGTTAGACCAGGACTCCAGCGAGACCTGCAGGGCAGGGTTCATCTAGTATGCTGCAGCAGCAGACACTAGCGAGACACACGCTGGGGTATTGTGGTTTCCCGAGGGGATCCGTGTTCACTACACCTTGACAACCATCGCCTCAGCAGTGGACACCTTACCGAGGACCACAGCAGCAGCAGCAACGTCGCCCGCAGCAGCAGCAGTCTAGGTCTGTTCAGCAGAACAGACCTGGTTTCCAGGCCAGTGGGCTGTCATCTTCTACTTCGGGTACGAGGACTACTGGGCCGAAGAAGGGGTGTTGGACATGTGGGGAGCCACACTACTAGCGCGACTATCTTGTCGATGTTGGCATGAACCGTCAGCGAGCGGAAGCCAATTCTTGGGCCACATTTGTTTATAAAACAGATGTAGATTTAGATACCATGTCTGCAAAAGATGTTTTGGTGTATGAAAAATTTTGTTGGGATGGTTGGAAGAAGGTCATTTAGAATGATGACCCGAACCACAGATTGGTATGTGTTCTAGTTAGAAAAATTTTTACGCATTTTATGATAGTTTACTTCTAATTCTAGATTTAGATATCATTGTATCTATAGAAATAATCAATTTGTTATTGCCATTAATTACAATTTGGAGATATGTTAAATGAATCTCTAGTAAGTAGGGTTCTTGATTCC
>ML845633.1:0-17064 GCA_009831015.1 Picea engelmannii | reverse complement strand
TTCTCGGTATAATGTTTTCCAATCCATCAAAAACCTATTTCTTATGAAATCAAGTTCTGATGGCCTAAGAGAAACATGCTCAACCATATGGGTAAAAATCACAACAAGAGTTTCTTCCTTTTTCATAACAGTATATATATTTCACTTCGAACAATTTAAGCATAAGAAGAAGACCAGTGCAATGATAAGACTGAAATAAATATGTAATGATCATTATATCATTTCGATTATACAAGAGAGAAATTATGTGAATCAATATTAAAGAAAATTATTACATATCCTAATCGGACTAGAAATTCAAGGTGTGTCCAGCCTTATGCAAGTACTGTGTTTTTATTCCAATAGTGAAATGTCGTCATAAAAATGGGAATTACTCATTAATCAACCACTATAGGAAATCGGGATGGAACTTTGCATAATAACGATAAATCTAGGATGGAATCGTGGTCTTCAAATTTTAGAACCTGGAAAGCTAAGCCCCGAGAATTACTATAAAGGAACCCGAATACCTTTTGCATAGGAATGCCCAAGAACTGAAGCTTTCAGGTGTACCAATCCTGAAGAAACCAAGAGAATTTCCATTAGTATTTTACCAAAGAATAATAGAAATTCTTAACTAATTACCGAGATAAATTACTCAACAAAGATAAATACGGGAAAGTGTCAGATAGCACTTAACTCGGGCCTATGGTACCAGCCGCCTTTCCTCTGTGCATTCCTGAAACACCCTTCACGAACCCAAAGGGGGTGGAAGGAATAAGGGCCGCTTGATGGGTACCCTCACAGTAAAAAGGGCCCATCATTAGTGTTGGGAACCAAATTCTTAATAAATTGTTAGGAAGAAAACATGTATATATAAACCAATGAATTAATTGAAGTGTGTATAATGAAGTGTTGTATAATTGTGTATTATTAGTTTGTTCATGTTTTAATCAGACCTTGTGAAAATAAAATAAAACCCCGAGAGATAAAAATGGTGTTCTTACCACTACAACAACATAATAGAGTTAAGGGAGCAAGACTATAGATTAAAGGGTATTATTTACAACCCTGGAAGGGATGAATGCAATTGGTCATACTAGAGATGTAGGTCTCATGAGACAGACTGTGCAACAGATATTCATATCATAAACCCTTAATATTTTTTACTGTTTATTGTACAAATTATTTGGATACGACAAGCATAGTAAAAGGCCAAATCATACTGACGTGTTAAAACAGTAGGGTGGACTACAATTCCTGAGGGTAAGTTTCAACAGCTATAAACAAAAACTTTGATAGCTCGAAGACTTCACTAATCGATTACAGAGTTATATGATTTTTTCGCAACCAAAAGGGAAGACTCAAATCTATGAACAACGTAAGGTAAATTTCCCTTCTACACAGTCGAAAATTCTTGTTATTCATTAGAGTAGGAAACCCCAGACTTAAACTCACGGGATACACAGTTAATACCAGGAAACAAAATCAGTTATGCCAAAGTGGCATGATTCCCAAAGGACTCAAACAAAAGAACTACCCTCTATACTAAACAACGATAGAAAAGTCGGTCATGCTATTGATAGTTCGAAGAGACTGATATACCCAATATTTTAATAACATAGAAACCTTCAAATATAATTAATCAAATTTTTTCCTTACCTCACTTAATGCGGTATCCGGTTGTTATGGTCTGCAAAACATTTCCACTAGAGAAAGCCAACATCTCAGGTGCTGGAAATGCCATCAAGAAAGAAGGGTAACCAAGATAGCTTCGAACGCAAATGTAGAATACACAAAGCCAACGTCAAGAATGAACAATAGACTTAGGAAGAGATGACCTTCATTCACTAATCCATAGTGATTAATGATGAGAAGTACCTAGTATTGTGATTAGGGAAAGGTGGAAAATTTTCAATAGGTTCAATAAACAAGTGATGGTCCCAAGGAGGTTCGCTACCAAACATCTTAAATTCCTTTGGCAGATCTCATTTACACATTTACGATCGTATCCATGACAAATCTCGCATCATACAATGAAGAAACGTAATTGATGGACAGTTTGAGCCATAGTTTTGTCTTTACTTCTAGTTTAGTTGAAGTTCTATTCTGTACACTGGATTCGTTGAAACCTTATGCCAGGGTTAGTCCTAATAGGAATGGCAGTTAATAAGGAATGAACAACATGTAACCTACCATTCAGTTACAGCCCTTCCAAGCCCTAATGTCTTCACGTAGTGGCGGTCATATCACTATTAATTCGTTCTTTAAGTGCTTGTCATCTACCCTGAGGGAAATGATTATATCACTTTAGAGTTAGGGTTGTTTATACGATGATTCTTTTTCCCATAGTATGCCTTTACCTTGCACGATCAGAAACATAGTCTATGGTGGGATATATATATATAATTGGTTTTGTATAGATCAGAAGCATAGTTTATGGTGAGGACACATATATTTACAAATAGTTTTGTTTATGCATTAAAATTATATACACCTCCTTTGAGATTAATTTTTAGATAAAGTCCTTCATATACCTTAGATAAGGGATTTGGTAAGTGCAAACGTTGAGAGGAAAGTAGTAATGAGCCACCTTATAATGTAACAAGAAATGTCTCACATGTATTGGACGCGTTAATTAAGTCTAATGTCCTTAAGGAAAAAAATTATTTTTGTTGTAAATTTAGGGAAACATTACATATGGTATCAAAGAAAAGGTTACAACACTTGGACCTTGAACAAGGCCTAAATATTTACTTAGCACATATTTATGTCTATGCAAAACTAACAAACCCATTATTGTTACAAACAAAAAACTCTTTTTTTGTTCTACTTTAATCATGGTAGCCCAGGATGAAGCAGAAATCAGACTTGAGGAGAATCTTGGACAAATACCTTTTGAAGATCAAAGACAAAACAGTGATGGAAGCTCACCTACCGAAGTTATGGAAAATCTGATAAATCTCATTGTTGATTTACAGGTTTTCAAAGTAGACAATGAGAAACTGAAAAAGGCACAGCAGGAACAGCAGGAGATAAATGAAGTCCTGATGCGAAGTATAGTGACAAATAAAAACCCAAAGGATGATAACCAGGAAGAAGAGGTCAGTAAAAGGGCCTCCAATAATTTTGGTCCCAAAGAAGAGAAAGGGGATAGCTCATCTGAAGGTACACCTTCAGCTGAAGATAAAACAAAATAGGTAGAAAAAGGAAATAGGTGGATCAACTTGAGGGAGAGTTTAAAAAATTCAAACCATATACCTTTGATGGGGAATCCATAATAGGGGAGGAATTTGAAGCATGGTTATTAGACATCAATAATTATTTCTAGATATACAACTATTCCAACAATATGAAGGTTAGAATATCCATCTATAATATGAAAGGAAAAGCCAGCATTTAGTGGCAAGACCTAAAGTTGGCCAAGGGCCTAAAGGAGAAACAGATGGAATGGTCAGAATTTAAGAAATACTTTAATAAACAGTACCTATCTGAAAGTTACTATGAAAGAAAAACCAAGGAATTTTATGAGCTACAACTTGGTCAAATGGCTATGGAAGATCTGATAAAAAAATTCCTGGAATTACTAAGGTCCATACCTTATATCCAGGAGGATAAAGTGAAAATCCAGTTGTAACCTCCCCCAAAAAAATTATTTTTAAGTCTGAAATTTCTTAGGAAATTATTTTTGTTTTTGGTAAATTCAAAAGTGGAAAATTTTTGCCAATTATGGAAATTCCAAATTTCGAATTTAGTTAATTGTAATTAATGATTTTGACTATTGGGCAGAGATTTGATTTGACCTAGCTAAGTACTTGACTATGAAACTTGTATGAAACAAGATAATTTATATTTATTGTTGATGGACAAATGGAATAACCAAGTTAAAATCAGCTGACCATGACTCCATGAGTGGGGAACATGTTGGAACTACCTCAGGGTTGATTAATACAAGTGGAAAATTAGGAATTTAGCCATTGGCAACCCCTAGAATTTAGGGATTTGGACAGTTGTGAAAATTACCAAAGGGGGAAAAGACCTAAGCACAAAATGCTTTGGCATATATAGCATATGGGAGGAGGCAGGACGTTTCCTAGTATGCTAAGGAAAGGAATTATTTCTTGTTGTTATGAACACTATTTTTTGAGTGTGAAGCAAGGAAAAGTTGTTGAAAACTGCAAGACTATTACTGAGGAGAAAATTATGAGTTCACCCTCGTGAATTCATGGTCACGCTAGGGGGAGAATGGGACAAGTGATTTGGTTGTTATGTTCTAAGTTTGGGAGGAACGTGGTTGTTCCATTTTTCATTTGGAAATTGTTCAAATATGTCATCCTACTCTTTTCTCTAGTTGAATGTTATATGGTTTAATAACTGATATAATGCATTTATTTAATTATGGATAGAAGTATGTCTATGGACGAAAATATGATTGAATGTTGTTGAAATTAAGGACTGGCAGAATGCCTCTAAAACTAATTCGGAATGGATTATCTCTTTTGGATTAGATTGTTGAGTGAATGTTATTTTCATTGGATATACTAGCTAAAAGAATATATCTGGTTAACTTATGAAAGAATAGTTATGTAGATTAGACTACTGTTGTAATGGGATAAATTGTAAAATAAACCTCACAGTTAATTGTATTTTGTTGTGTAAAACTATTTATGTGCATAATGTGAATAGAACCGAATTATGTAGATATATGTAACGATCCTCCTCATTATGCCTACAAACCTCTTAGAACAAGTGCAATTTTTTTTTTTTGGTGTGTGTGTGTGTGCATGTGTGCAAGGTTAATAAGTACATTCGACAATGTGTCACCACCCGACGACGAACATGACGCATGCATTGCATCCACAACATAACGACATAAGTGTGTGTGCAATGAAATCATCTTTATTTGAATTCAAGATGCAAGGGTAGTCATCTACTTTAATTCAAGGCACGGACTTATTCATTCATTAAACTCAATTGYAGCTAACCAATTTCATGGCGGAAGAAGTAACTACGCCCATGACCTTCCCTACATATCATGATGCAACTAAATATCGTTGAAATCCTAGAGCAAGGTAATCAATCACACAATCAGCCTCTCCYCCTTATAATTTCATGGTGCATACATTCCAATATGTCCCTACCATTCCCTCACACTTCCGCATCTCTAAGGCGCAAGAGTAACCTTATTKTTTTAAGAGCACTAAGAGAATAAAAACATAATCAACATGCTTCTCCTTTAATCCTAACATAGTACAACTAACCATGAATTCAAGATGCAACGAAAATAAGAGCTACCTGACCAAGACTCCAACCGTTATCCGATCACTTCCCAGAGTTGATGATATTCTTAAAATGGTCCACCTTAAGAATTAATACATGGTTAAGGTAGAAGGACATACAAAGCTTTCCCAGCTACTAACCACAAGGATTCTTCCTTTTATTTAAATGAGTCAACTTGGCATGGCATAAGTCTAAATTTAAACTAGTAGGGTTGTTTTATTTTTACTGAATTGATCACCATATTTATTTTAAAATAAATAAATGAAATCAAAAGGTAAACTTGATGGTTTGTGAAGGGCACCTAGATAAAACCTCTTTAAAGGAAAAAGGGTCAGGATAAAACCTTTCTGTCTTCTGAAAAACAAATGATCATTAAGGCTCCACTTGTCGTATTTAAAATGTAAAACAATAAACAAATTATATATATCATAAACAAATTATAAAGAAAATTATAAACAAATTATATATATCATGAAAAAATTATAAAGCAATAAACAAATTATATATATCATAATTGTAAAACAATTTCAGCTACAACAACTCTTTGAAAACGATTTAAAAGGGTTAACAGTTTCTTCGTTAGACTTGCTAATAATACAGCAGGTGGGTACACTAGCTAAAAGCACTATAGCTGTAGACACCTCAATCAATAATAGCATTAACTGTTGCATAAAAACCATGCCACTGTTGCTCAGGGATTTCAGAACTCAATGCAAGAACTGCACCGCCTTGACTGCATCCCTTATGACACCTCTACCATAACAGTCACCTCCACTTCAGGTAATGAAGGCTATTAAAAGGTTGGAAGCAAGAGTAGCGCCTCATTTTACGCTCCAGACCATCGCAAATCACCATCAAAGGTTCCGCCATAATGAATAGAGGCAGGGATCGAAATCCCAGCCGCATGGAAGGTGGGGGAAGGGAAGCTATGGTCAATAGCAGCAACTCAAGCCACCGATTTAAAGCAGAATCTTGAGCACTCAAAGGCAAAAGGTCAACCCTTCGAAGGAAAACACAGAGGCCCAATGAACAGCAATTTGTCACTATTTCTACGGCTATCCTAAACTGCGACCTAAACAAAATTAGCATGGCGTACACCTGGTTATTTCGACCTGAAGAGATATAAGAGGTACTATGAGAAATTCCAGGCTGCATCAGAAGGTGATGCTCATCATGGTGAATAAGGACTCACTACATTTCTTCCTATTCATTTGTGAAAATAAAGAAGGATAGCTCTTTGTCCACCATTAATTACTTAGCTTGCTGCCAGTCATCAAATTTCTGTTAACACAAAAAAAAAAAACATAGTTCGTAAATTCTCCTAAACAACACTATTCTCATTGTTTGCTTTGATGGGGGTTCAAGTTAGTCATTGTACTCCATATTTCAATTACTATAATCGAAGTCATTCAAGACCCAGTGGAAGAATATGAATTTCCCTTATCAGACGCACCAGTAAGGAGAAAACCGTTATTTAAATGCCCAAAATCCAGGAATGGGGTTAGTAAAATTCATAGCTGCTGGCGATTATTATTGTTATCCCATGAGGTTAAAATCATTGTCCCAAACATAAAAAACGTTGTCCAATATAAAACTTTGTACCATACATATAAGTCGTTGTCCAATATAAATCATGGCAATTCTTGGAAAATTAAATTCATTTTACCATACATATAAATCGTTGTTCGAAATATTACTATCTAGAACAGGAAACACACACTAGATTTTCTATGCGTGGTGCTTTCAAAATTCCCTGTGTAATTCATGGAAGGATCACATGCCTATGTACAATTGTAGTTATATGGAAACTCGCAACTACGACAATAAAAGTTAGCAAATATATGAAACAAAAACACCAATAAAAATGCCTTTAACACATACCAGATTCTCTATGCATACAGCCTTCAGAATTTCCCTATATAATTCATGGAAGGATCGCACGCCTATGTACAATTTGCAGTTATATGGGAACTCGCAACTATGACATTAAAATTTAGCAGATATATGAAATGAAAACACCAATAAAAATGCCTTTAACACATACTAGATTCTCTATGCATACAGCCTTCAGAATTTCCCTGTATAATTCATGGAAGGATCGCACGCTTATGTACAATTTGTATTTATATGGAAACTCACAACTATGACATTAAAATTTAGCAGATATATGAAATGAAAACACCAATAAAAATTCCTTTCGCATCTCAGAACACCAATAAAAATGATGACTACAGTAAGAGAATACCAGGGGCATCAGGATAACTGATCGAAGGGATCACAGGGATTCTATCAGTCACGGTGCAATAAAAAGAGACACAACAAGAAGGCACGACAACCATGCGCAGAGGTCATACTGACGGACGCAAGTCAAAAATATGGCAAGGACATCCACAGAGGTAGGCGGCTGAATGGTTCACCTTCGCATCACCATCCTCACACAGAAAAGCAGGGCGTTGAGATCCATAGGTCTTTTAACACCGAGGCGAAGACCGTAGATCAATCTCCTGGCCGACTGCTCAGGCGAGGACTGGTGGGCTAGGGACGAAGGAAACAATCTCAAGGGTCACAGTCACACCACCGAGCCGTCATGACATGCGGGAGAACGAAGGTCATGGAGATCAATAAACCAATTACTTATCTAGGCTAAAAATTCAATCTTGAAACTAGATAATCAGTTTAAATACTTAAAAACACATGCAAATCTAAATCATACATCCTACAACATTCTATCATTCAACTGAAAAGCATATCATTGCATGTTTTCCTACTCCAAGTGTCGTTCGCGTGCTCCATGCAAATCCCGCTCGCCGACCGACGAGACTACACCGGTACCTCCCATCCAATGCTAGGGGTACTCTGCTTCCCCCTTAGCCCCCGAGCCACAAAGGGGCCACACACTACCCAGATGTTATGTCTAGCTTCCCAGCTCGCCTCGCAAGGTTGAGATACCGCTCCTATCCGAGCTGGGAAATCCCAACTCTCCACAAGTAATTAGTCAAGTCACAATCTGGCAACGTAACGTTATGCTAACAGTCGATCCCCTTATTCCTCATCTTCCCTTTCTTTTATAGATTTTTTAGCCCTCCAACTTTCCTAAATCACATTTAAATTAAGTTTTAATAAAAATATTCTAAATATTCTCCTCCGCACAAGTGTCTTCCATCCCCCTCTTTCCTCCAATAATTATTTTCTTTAAATTTATTAATTGTCTCATTTCCCTCACCCACCTAGAGTTGCTCCTAAATTTACTCCTAGGTGTTCCTAGATCCCCTTACACGTTTTAAATACTTTCCCTAAAATGATGTTTCTAATTTAGTTCATTTTAGAAGGTTCTTAATTGCATATTCCTTACTATGTTGACCTCGCTTTTTACCATAAGTTCCCTTCTTTCCTTTATTATGTTTCCTCAAATTCTTAGTTTCCTAATTTTTATTTTTCCCTTCTTTCCCCTTTTAATAAAGCCAAAATGGCAGTTGCGCTATTTAATATTTTCCTTTCATTTTTAATTTAATATCTTTTTATACTTTCGCAAGTTAAGAATTAATTTCTTCTTTGCAATTTTTAAATCCACTAGTTTTAATTAAATTCTTACTCTCTTCATTTACCCCAAGAATTTTATGAAAACTAAACTATTACTTAAGGGGGTTTTAGTTTAAATTTTCATTTTTATTTTTGTAGGGTCTTTTTTTAAGGTTAAACAAAATTTTACCCTAGAAAAGTTTTAGACTTACATTTAGATTTTGAACGGGGCGACAATTATCTAAGTAAGTTGTTTAAGAATTTCTTAATTTGTTAAAAGTCTTAGGGCCATCTAGGCTTGTTCCTTCATCAACATCAATGTGGCGTGCCCTTCAAGAAGCACCACGTGCTCCAAGTGTGCCACTCGCCTCGTTCATTTCTTTTGCACGATGTGCCCTTCAGGATGCACCACGTGCTCCAAGGGTTCCACTGGCTTCTTGTGTTTCTTTTGCGCGACGTGTCCTTCAGGATGCACCACGTGCTCCAAGGGTGCCACTCGCCAACTTGTGTTTATTTTGCATGATGTTCCCTTCAGGATGCACCACGTGCTCCAGGGGTGCCACTCGCCAACTTAACTGATTGGTAGACATCAATAACCCTTGGAGTCAACACTCCGCCAGGTGAACTTGTGGGAGACTAAGGTCTTATAAGGAATAAGGCCCCCGCCTTATTGCGCACCCCTTAGATTCATCGTGAGCAACTGTCACAGTCTTCCCTCACGGCATCATGGATCCTCTTGAACTAGGTAATCGTTAACCTACAGTTCGAGCCACGACGAGAGTGCTAGTAGGCTGTGGCAGGGATACTATCCATGCCTCTCCCTCAACCCCTCTGGAAATCATGTGTGGCCCCTTTACTCCTTATGTGAGTCTGGTCGGCAAGCTATCATCAGCCTCCATCATCAAAAATTGTGTTATAACATGTCAACATCATATCATCAATTCAATGAAATATCACAGTAAATAAATCAACCCAAATAGCACACTCCCTGACTCAATCCAGAGTCTAAGGGGTTCCATCGATGCCTCTGCATCCTCAAGGTCCAAAACCCTGCACACTCAATAAAACTGAGTCAATAGCACCTGTCTATGTCCACGCAGTGAATCATCATGTCATCTATCATAACGCATCATAATCAAGGACAGGAGTTTTAATATCATAATAGTCCAGATCACTTGCGAGCAAGTATCCTCAAAGAATAAGTTTTCTCAATGCACCAGAGCAGGATGTTACATACACCCCCTCTTTGTCTAAACTTCGTACCAAACTTTCATAGTATAAATGCCACAATAAATGTATCACAGTATCATAATTCTATCTATCAAACAAAAATGGAAACTGTTGGCGCATATCATATGCGTCCTCCCAGGTCACCGAGTGCGGACTATAACTTTCCCACTGGACCTTGACCTGATCTATCGTTCGATGTCGTAACTGTCGAACGCAATGATCCAAGATGAGCACCGACTCAGCCATGAGCGCTCCCTCGTCTGATACCTGCAAGGAACTCATGTCAATCACATGTGTAGGATCACTAATATAATGTCTCAAAACCGATACATGAAAAACATCGTGCATACACCTCAAAGAATCAGGCAAGGCTAGTCGATAGGCCATGTGCCCCTTTCTTTCCATAATCTCGATAGGTTCCCCAAACCTAGGAGAGCGTTTAGCTCCCCTCCCCAACTGGATCGAACTCTTTTGCGGTTTAACTCGCAAGAAAATTTGATTGCCAACCTCGTACTAGGGTCAACACGGTGTGCATCAGCATAACTCTTTTGTCGATCCTGCACTTCCTTAACCCGTTGTCTTATGGTTTGAATTTTCTCTTCCATTTCTTGGATCGCTTCTGGTCCCATTAGGAACCTATCCTCAAGCTGATCCCAAATCAAGGGCATCCGACACGGTCGCCCATAAAGAAACTCGAAAGGCGCCATCTTAATGGTGCTCTGGTAACCGTTGTTGTAAGCGAACTCTACTAGTGGCCAAAATTCTTCCCAACGCTTTTGGTGGTCCATCACGTACATGCGCAACATGTCCTCCAAGGTTTGGTTCCTTCGTTCGATCTGTCCATCAGTCTCTGGGTGATACGTAGTACTAAAGTTAAGTTGGGTTCCCAAGGACTCTTGGAATATCCTCCAAAATCATCCAGTAAACACCGATCCTCGATCAGATATAATCCTCTTAGGCACGCCAAGTAGCCTCACAATCTCACTGATGAAAACTCTCGCTATTTCAGGTGCCTGATACGTCATACGCACAGGAATAAAGTGAGCACTCTTCGTCAGAGTGTCTACTACCAAAAAAATCGAGTCATGTCTCCTTGCCTTCAATGGAAATCCAACAATAAAATCCATTGAAATAACCTCCCATTTAGATTCCGGGATGGCATGTGGTTGAAGTAATCCTGTTGGGTGTCTATGTTCAGCCTTTACCTACTAACACTCTAGACATCTGGCCAGATAGTTGATTATGTCATCCTTCATTCCCTTCCTAAAGAATAATGGCTTAAGGTCTGCCATCATCTTCATGACTCCCGGGTGAGCCATGTAAACCACTCCATGAGCCTCGCTCAGGATCAACATCCTCAACTCGTCGTTTGGCCATACGTAAATCTGACTTTTAAAACTTAAAAACCCATCGCTATCAAATGAAAATCCCTCATATTGTGGTTCCATCATTGTGTTTTGTCCGATAAAACCCTCGACCTCCTTGTACCAATCATCGTCATGTTGTAAAGTGAGAATCTTCTCACGTAGATTCTTCTGAAGAGGAAACGTTGAAAATATGCATGATCTCTGACTCAAAGCATCCACCACTCGGTTCATCGTTCCCTTTATGTAAGTAATCTCAAATTCGTACTTGCTAAGCAATTCCGACCAACGTCGTTTTCACGCGTTCAGGTCGCTTTGCGTAAAAAAAAAAATGTGTTGTAGTCCACAATGATCCGTCTTTAGTTCAAATTTTCATCCAACAAGGTGGTGTCTCCAAACCTTCAAGGCATATATGGTGGCCAATAACTCCAAATCATGCATCGCATAGTTCTCCTCATGCCTTCTCAGTTTACTCGAAATATAGGCGATTACTCATCCGTCTTGCATCAAGACTCCACCTAAGCCTTCCTTGGATGTGTCTGTGCATACCAAGAAGTCCACGTCCATGTCAGGGACCTTTAGTACCGACGTTGTTTTCAACAACTCCTTAAGCCTCCGAAATGCTTTTGCGCATTTCTCGGTCCAAACAAACTTCTTGTTTTTCTTCTGCAATTTCGTGATCGGATTTGCTATCTTTGAAAATCCCTCGACAAACCGTCGATAGTATCCTACTAAACCCATAAATCTACGCACTTATGTAACATTTGTCGGCTAAGGCCATTCCATAATAGCCTCAACCTTGGCTGGATCCACGGCGATGCCTTTTCCGAAGATGACATGCCCTAAGTAGTGAATCCTCGATTGATAAAAAGAGAATTTGGACAACTTCCCATACAATTTGTGCTCTTGCAGACACTGTAGTACCAAGCGCAAGTGCTCATCATGCTCCTCCATCATTCGAGAGTAGATCAAAATATCTTCAATGAATACTTGGACGAACTTGTCTAAGTACTCGCGGAACACCCCATTCATCAAACTCATAAATACTCCTGGGGTGTTTGTCAGCCCAAACGGCAAAACCGTAAACTTGTAATGTCCAAATCTTGTCTTAAAGGCGGTCTTAGGGATGTCATCCTCCTTGATCTGCAACTAGTGGTACCCTGATCACAAATCGATCTTGGAGAACACCGTCGCTCCCTTCATTTGATCGAACAGATCATCAATTCTTAGTAAGGGATACTGATTCTTGATCATAGCCTTGTTCAGTTGACGGTAGTCAATGAAAATCCTCTATGATCCTTCCTTCTTTCATATGAAAATAACAGGTGCACCCCAGGGTGACACACTAGGACGTATCAGTCCCAGGTCTAGCAACTCCTTCAGTTGCATTTTCAACTCTTGCAACTCCAAGGTCGACATCCTATAAGGTGTTCTTGCTATTGGTTCGGTCCCCGGTTTCAGGTCTATGGTAAACTCCATTTCCATTTCTGGCGGCATCCCAGGTAACTCCTCTGGAAATACATCAGCAAACTCTCTCACCACCGGAAGGTGTTCTAGACCCTCTACTACTCCCTTTTTGTTTAGCGCGAGGATCGCATAAATCTTGCACCCCTTGTGCATGCTCTTACGTAACTGTAAGGAAGAGATGAACCTTATGGAAACTCCCTCATTCCGTCCTATAATCACACGTCTCTGTCCTTCGTCATCAACCAAGCTCAACCATTTCATCTTACATTTGAGTATCGCCTCATGCGATTCCAACCAATCCATACCAGTCACGACGTCATAAGATCCTAAGATGGTGATGTACAAGTTGACCTTCGTGACAGACTCTCCCAGTTTAAGGGCATAGCCCGTAACCTTTCCTCCAACCTTTTGTTTGGCTCTCGAAGCCATCTCCATGAAGATAAACTCATCCTATTCGACTACCTTTACCTTAATCCTTTTTAGCGATGCACCAGAAATGAAACTCCCAGTAGCACAAGGATCTATCAAAACACTGAGGGTTTGGCCAGCGATGGTACCTATCGTCTCGAACACAGTCGACTGGTGCTCTTCCTGGCGGTTATTCACCGCTGCATGAATCTGATGGGCCTTTACCATATCTCCCACGGTAGTGGGTCTGGATAATCCAGACACTCTAGTCCCCTTCACAAGGTTGTTGCACTAGAAATGTAGCTCCCCACATTCCAACATACTTTCTTCGGTCTAGAAAGCTTGGTTCCCGAAGTAGAAGCTGAATTCCAATGCAAAATCCATCACAACTCACTAATCTTAACTTTCTCGGTGAGGGTGCGGAGCACACCGAGGTAGCTCCAAAAACGGGCCTCGTACTCGGCACCGTACGGTTTCCCTGACGCAAGGCGTCGAACTCGTTGAGCTAACGCGCAACGAATTCCTTAGAAGATACCTCTACTGGAATCGTTCCTAGAACAGTTCCCAAGACACATCATCGATGACCAAGTTCAAAGTGGCAGGAGCGTCTTCCGCCATAAAAGAGATCTTCCTTTCAGTGGAAAGACCACCCTATGGACCTTCATGTTGGAGGTCATATATACGAAGTGTGAAGCACACGCCTTGCTCTACCACTAGGGTTCGATGACACCACCGTCCGCGATACTCATGGACGATAGAACTCATCTCTCTTGAGATCTAGGAGGTTGCTATCGGTATTAGATATCGTGCGTTGTGGAACCTCAGGGGCGCCCTCTAAACACGATCTCCACGAGGACAAGATAAGGTTTTTACTTAATGCAAGGATGAATACTCACGGGTTGGATGCAGTGGAAATCCTGGCATTCCACAGTCGCAGGGTTGAACCCGCTCTGATACCATATGTAACGATCCTCCTCGTTACGCCTACAAACCTCTTAGAACAAGTGTAATTTTTATTTTTTGTGTGTGTGTCTGCGTGTGTGCAAGGTTAATAAGTACATTCGACTCTGCGTCACCACCCGACGATGAACATGATGCATGCACTGCATCCACAACATAACGACCTAAGTGTGTGCACAATGAAATCATCTTTATTTTAATTCAAGATGCAAGGGTAGTCATCTACTTTACTTCAAGGCGCGGACTTATTCATTCATTAAACTCAACTATAGCTAACCAATTTCATGGCGGAAGAACTAACTACTCCCATGACCTTCCCTACATATCATGATGCAACTAAATATCGTTGAAATCCTAGAGCAAGGTAATCAATCACACAATCAGCCTCTCCCCCTTATAATTTCAGGGTGCATACATTCCAATATGTCCCTACCATTCCCTCACACTTCCGCATCTCTAAGGCGCAAGAGTAACCTGCTTGTTTTAAGAGCACTAAGAGAATAAAAACATAATCAACATGCTTCTCCTTTAATCCTAACATAGTACAACTAACCATGAATTCAAGATGCAACGAAAATAAGAGCTACCTTTCCAAGACTCCAACCGTATCCGATCACTTCCCAAAGTTGATGATATTCTTAATATGGTTCACCTTAAGAATTAAGACATGGTTAAGGTAGAAGGACATACAAAGATTTCCCAGCTACTAACCAAAAGGATTCTTCCTTTTATTTAAATGAGTCAACTTGGCATGGCATAAGTCTAAATTTAAACTAGTAGGGTTATTTTATTTTTACCGAATTGATCACCATATTTATTTTAAAATAAATAAATGAAATCAAAAGGTAAACTTGATGGTTTGTGAAGGTCATCTAGATGAAACCTCTTTAAAGGAAAAAGGGTCAGGGTAAAACCTTTCTATCTTCTGAAAAACAAATGGTCATTAAGTCTCCACTTACCGTATTTAAAATGTAAAACAATAAACAAATTATATATATCATCAACAAATTATAAAGCAATAAACAAATTATATATATCATAATTGTAAAACAATTTCAGCTACAGCAACTCTTTGAAAACGATTTAAAAGGGTTAATAGTTTCTTCGTTAGACTTGCTAATAATACAGCAGGTGGGTATGCTAGCTAAAAGCACTACAGCTATAGACAACTCAATCAATAATAGCATTAACTATTGCATAAAAACCATGCCACTGCTGCTCAGGGATTTCAGAACTCAACGCGGGAACCGCACTGCCTTGACTGCGTCCCTTATGACACCTCTGCCATAACAGTCGCCTCCACTTCAGGTAATGAAGGCTATTAAAAGGTTGGAAGCAAGAGTAGTGCCTCATTTTACGCTCCAGACCATCACAAATCACCATCAAAGGTTCTGCCAGAACGAATAGAGGCGGGGATCGAAATCCCAGCCACATGGAAGGTGGGGGAAAGGTAGCGGTGGTCAATAGTAGCAACTCAGGCCACCAATTTAAAGAAGAATCCTGAGCACTCAACGGCAATAGGTCAACCCTTTGAAGGCAAACACAGAGGCCCAACAAACAGAAATTTGTCATTGTTTCTATGGCTATCCTAAGCTACGACCTAAACAAAATTAGCATGGCGTACACCTAGTTATTTCGACCTGAAGAGATATGAGAGGTACTACATGAAATTCCAAGCTGCATCAGAAGGTGACGCTCATCACGATGAAGAAGGAATCACTACATTTCATCCTATTCATTTGTGAAAATAAAGAAGGATATCTCTCTGTCCACCATTAATTACTTAGCTTGCAGCCAGTCATCAATTTTTTGTTAACACAAAAAACAAAAACATAGTTCATAAATTCTCCTAAACAGCGCTATTCTCATTGTTTTCTTTGGTGGGGGTTCAATTTAGTCACTATACTCCAGATTTCAATTACTATAATCGAAGTCATTCAAGACGCAGTAGAAGAATATGAATTTCCCTTATCAGACGCACCAGTAATGAGAAAATTGTTGTTTAAATGCCCAAAATCAAGGAATGGGGTTAGTAAAATTCATAGCTGTTGGCGATTATTATTCTTATCCCATGAGGTTAAAATCATTGTCCCAAACATAAAAATCGTTGTCCAATATAAAACACTGTACCATAAATATAAGTCGTTGTCCAATATAAATCATGGCAATTCTCGAAAAATTAAATTCATTTTACCATACATATAAATCGTTGTCTGAAATATTACTATCCAGAACAGGAAACACACACCAGATTTTTTGTGCGTGGTGCTTTCAAAATTCCTCGTGTAATTCATGGAAGGATCGCACGCCTATGTACAATTGCATTTATTAGGAAACTCGCAACTACGACAATAAAATTTAGTAGATATATGAAACAAAAACACCAATAAAAATGCCTTTAACACATACCAGATTCTCTATGCATACAACCTTCAGAATTTCCATGTATAATTCATGGAAGGATCGAATGCCTATGTACAATTTGCAGTTATATGGGAACTTGCAACTATGAAATTAAAATTTAGCAGATATATGAAACGAAAACACCGATAAAAATGCCTTTAACACATACCAGATTCTCTATGCATACAACCTTCAGAATTTCCCTGTATAATTCATGGAAGGATCGCATGCCTATGTACAATTTGCAATTATATGGAAACTCACAACTATGACATTAAAATTTAGCAGATATATGAAACGAAAACACCAATAAAAATGCCTTTCGCATCTCAGAACACCAATAAAAATGCTAACTACAGTAAGAGAATACCAGGTCCATCAGGATAACTGATCGAAGGGATCGCAGGGATTCTATCAATCATGACGCAGTAAAAAGAGACACAACAAGAAGGCA
>ML845632.1:16075-41536 GCA_009831015.1 Picea engelmannii | reverse complement strand
CAGATATTTTGGTAAAGCTTCTATCCAAGATGAAAGAGTTTGTGTACTCAAGCTAGAGCTCGTGGAAACAACCTCCTTCTTATTGAAAAAGGAAGAAATGACTCTCCAAGTTAGGAGGGAGCACTGAAAACATTATTGAAGACTTTCATCTTTAAATTTGAAAAATAGTCCATCTTGGACAGATGCTTTTCTATTCGGAAAGTGGATTGAGATTTCTGACAGACAGTGACTTTCCATTGTGGTTAGCATGGAAAGTAGTCTGATTGCTGATGTATCATAGACAACGACTACCCATTGTGGTTAACATGGGGAGTGGTCTAGGGCAGTGTCTCTTCTTGAGGGTTACTCAAGAAGACTGGACCGCCTCGCCGGACAACGATTTCTCATTGTGGTTAACATGAGAAATGGTCTATTTTGGAGGTTGATGCAGGACAGTTTTTTCCTCTTATGGTTAACGGAGGAAATGGTCCAGATAGTCATTGCTTAGGGTTTATACATTCTCTCCAGGGCGCACTTTGATCAGTGTAGGAGGAATGGCCCAGGGTGGGGAATGGTCTAGGCTCAACAATCAGGGATAAACATTCCTTAGGGTTTATACATTCTATCCAGGGTGCACTTTGATTAGTGTAGGAAGAATGGCCCAGGGTGAGGAATGGTCCATGCTAAAAAATCAGAAACAATCCTTCTTCCTTGTTTGAGAAGAATAGGGCAGATAGCCCATTGCTGATGAGGGAAAATATTCCTTCAAATCTCACAGACGTGAGTGAAAGATTGGCCCAGATGATTCAGTTTATTTTTAACAATATTTTCTGTGCAGGATGGCATTAGATGATTGTTATGGAGACTACCTGTCTCCAGACAGTAGAGATATACTATTGTGGTGGATATGTTCCACTATTTTGAGGCATATATTCTTTCAGAGCTCACAGAGGTGAGTGAAAGATTGGCCCAGACAAATCAGTTTATATCATAACATTGTTTCTATGCAAATTGCTATCAGATGTTTGTTATGAAGACTGTATGACAATAGATGAGGACTACTGTGGTGGATATGTTCCATTGTTCGCAACCATAAGTTGTTGATCAAGTACTTGTGTGTTACTTGGTGTGGTAGTGAACCATTGGATTGTAGTTATGTACTACTATGAATAGACACAATTGTGTTCTATTTTTGTAATCACCATCCAGACAAATGATGAACAGAGATTTTCCAGACGAATATTGGTTCAGAGCATTTACTCCTCTAGATTATAAGAGTGACTCTTGTATCATTCTATGGTGTGAGTGACTTATTCAGCATCATGTCTAATTACTCAGATGAAGTATGGTTTGTAGAGATGATGCAGCTGATGGTGATGGTGATGCTCATGATCTAGTCATGAAATAGTCTAGACGACTATATTGATGCTACCAGGTAAATGGTATGTTTTTGTGCTCAAGACCATTACCTGTAATGCCTCCCTAGCTAGGAGGGAGTGTTAATATTATGGTAGATGCGGGAAATATTTACCTCCACATGTGAACCTGATGAGAATAGAAGACTCTAGAAAGCAAGAGAAAACCCTAATGAGTTGGCTAATAACCCTAGAAGTCTTGTTGGCTCAAGAAGATAATTAATATTAGGTTATTAGCCTCCAAGAGAAGAAGTCGGCCATAAATAATAATATACTAAACAAAAACATATCCAGAAGGAGAAGTTGGCCCCAACAAATCTGGCAGAACCAGTATAAATATAGGGCACCAGTTCTCATTTTGACACATCTCAGAATTGCAGACAACAATTGGTGCGCACTGCAGTTCCCAGTTTGGTGCACACTTGTGGAGGAGAGCTGCAGTTGCAGTTGCTGCAGCTAGCAGTTTTAGTGTTGGCTTGGACTGTCTCTTGGCTAGGGTTTGGACTATCTGATCAACTATTGTTGGTGCACTATCCTTGGAGGAAGATGCACTACACCTTGTTTGGCTATCTAGCCTAGGGTTTGCTTCCAGAGTAATTCTCAGTCAAGGTTAAGGTGCTCGGAGGGTGGCTCCAACCTATGGTTGGGTGACGAGGGTATCATCAATGGTAAAACAAGCACACATCCTTTATATTCTAACATAATGATGAGTTGTAACTGAAGTCTCAAGTCTAGTTCTATTTTCGAACTAGAGTATACCAGTATCAAGTGTAGTTCGAACTAAAGTATGAAGCTGAGTTATGATTAAAGCATGGAAACAAGTTACTATTTCGAGCCTCTCCTCTTCTCCTCTTCAACCTATATAAGCAGAGGTCAACCACTCTCTTCAACACAGTTTTGATATGCAGGTTAAGGGTGAAGCAATAGAGGTGCATATCAGTGATAAAGAGGCAACATACCAAAGAAGCATATCAGTGTTGTATATCAACAATAGAGACAACATATCAGAGGTGTATTTCAACAAGCTCTCTTAGGTCTTTGTCAGGTCAGAGTCATCTTGGAAAGCTCTTTAAGAGCAGAACATTCATGGTGGATATTTGTAAGTGATCTTACATTATTAATGCAATAAAGGAATATCATTTGTTGGGGTTTTTCTCCTTGTACAGGGTTTCCCCAGTGTATACGTGTTGTTGATGTGCTTGCTTACTTATCTACATATTTATTTCTATTCGATTATGATTTGGTATTGTTGAAGTGTATTAAGTTGGAATCAAAGTGTTGAAGAAAATAAAATAATTAATCTGCATAAGAAATCAAGCTCATAATTTAACACATTCTGCCTCCAATACTATATAACACCTATCCATATTGATGGAAAATAGATGCGTTTTGAGCTGATAGTCTCCCATGTAGATTCTAACAGTTTCACATCTTCTCCCTCATTCCATCAGACTTCCATTCACAATCATGGTATCAAAGTTGTGCAATGGGTGTACAAAACAATGGGCTTCTTCTACCACTCTCTTGTGAATGAAATTGTGAGTACTTCCACTATCAATTAGGACTATGAATTTCTGATGCTTGATGTAACCTGTGAGTTTGAAGGCCCGATAATGCATGTAGGGAGATAAGTGGTTCTTCACGAGAGAATGGAGGTTCAATATCCTCTCGAGTTTGAGTGTTGGTGTCTTCAACTTGTAACTTTGGTGTCTCTTCAATACTTATATCTCCAGTTAGAGCCTAAGTGGTCATACCAATTTGGAACAATTTTTTTTCTTTACAATGATGATTTGGATCATATTTTTCATCAAAATTATAATAGATTCCTTGTATTTGGCGATATGCGATTTTTCTTTGGAGACAACCTTTGTACTTTCAAGGGATGAGTAGGAGTTGTCCTTGGGGAAGTACCCTAAGGAGGATGAGTGCAACGAGTGAGGGTTTTTTTTTTTTTTTTTGCATTGATCACTGTCTCTGCTTCTAGGGTCCTCTGTGTTGCTTTCAACCGTATAGTAGGACATTGCATTCTAACTTGTGCTTGAATCTCCTCCTTGAGGCCAATAATGAAACATTATTTATAAAAAGAATTCATTAAGTTCGATGTATAGATAACTAATTTCTCAAAGGCCGCCATAAAGTTTGTGATTGAGCCTCTTTGGTGTAACATGGTAAGCCACCCTAAATAATGAGTATCTTTCTCGAAATGCACATAGACAACATTAACAAAATAACTCCAAGTGATGTAACTTACATATTTTTTTTAATGTCATTCCCACCTTTGCCATTATTTTGGATCTAGATACAAGACCCCTACCTTGCATTTCATCAAGTCATTGGTAATGCATAGAGGGTGATGTAATGTTCCATTTGGGTGACCCATCCTGATGGATCAGAAATAAGAAACTTGTTCAACTCCACCTTAGGAGAATGCTACCATATGTTATTATCCATTGATATATTGTTGTGCAGACATGAAAAGGGCTGTGTGTGGCTAAATAGTCCCAATTTAGAAGTTTCTTCCTGGTGTGGTTCAATGTGTTGTGTAGTATAGTGTTCTTCTTTTGGTATGCCTCTAGCTATTTGGGGCACCAACTTCGTAATGAATCTTTCTTCCAAGTTGCCTAACTTCTCATCCATTTTTTTTCCAACTTCTTATCCCAATTGTCATCTAACCCATTTATGTTCTCAATTTTTTTTATTTGAGCTTCCACAGAGTCGGACCTGCTTGTAGCAGAGTAGGTGGTCATGCTGTCTGAAGAAGTATGAGGTGTTTTATAGGTATTATCCTTCATGGGTGAGCTTATTGGAAAAATTTACTGGTCCCTGAGGACAAGGAAGAGTCAAGTGCTATAGTTGTTTGATATATGTGCGAGGTTCAACAATAGTATTCGACCCAATATTATAGGGCACTAACGAAGGAGGATCATCTTTTCCCTTAGCTGTACTACTTGAATAACCAGGTTCTAGAGAGTGGTCTCCCTGAGTGTTGTTCTTAGTGTACTATAACAACAAGATGATCAATTATCTTATCTAAAGTTGGTTTCTGGTATACCTAGGGGACTTCCTATATACCCAAGGGTATATGGAAGTGGGATTCTGTATATGGGTATTGTCGGATGTGGTACTACTCAAAAGGGTACCAACATGGGTTAAAAGGGTTTCCAACAATGTGATTCCACTTTTATTTTGTGTGTGTATTTTTCCCCTACCGCAGTTTTAACCATTGAATGACAGATCATTCTGTTATTTAAAGATGTTGGAACATGTCTTTAAAAAATATTAAAAAATTATGAGCTTGTTAGCCCTAGAAAAACTCTTAAAATAACCAGAAAATAATTGGTGCAAAGTAGGGCTTCGGGCCAGAAATTTAAAATGATCACAACTTCAGTTATACTTATATGATTGGATATTATGAACCCTATTATTAAATTCCATGTATTTTTTGGATTTAATGGTACTGGTTTGATTTAAATCTGTGCACTCTTTCAAAAGGTATCCAATTTTCTAAATTCGCGACCGTCATAGGAAAAACCACGAAAAGTTTGCATATTTTAAATCAACGATATCTCTACTTTGTGGACTTCGTTTTAGATGATTTGTTTTTTTAAATTGGGGTTTTTTTAGAGCAATTCAGATATATGTCTGGTTTATTTAAATTCTGCACAGAGAGGTTAAAAAATCGACATGAATACCCTCATCCTCATTTTCCCTAAAAAATATGCAAAAAAAAAAAAAACTCTCCCACTTTATGCCCAAAAAAAGCTATAATACCACTTGTAATGTACTTAACCTCAAAACTTTAGAAAAATCACATAAAATGTATTGCAAAACCCAATAACACAAGAGAAAAGAGAGATAAAAATAGAGATATATATTCACTTGCCTCTTCAATGTGGCAACCTCCAAGAGCAATGCTCCAAATACAATAAGAATTATTGACAAAAAAATGCATAACCTTCTATTCAATATATAGCTATCCATAAAGAATATTAACTATCTATGGGTCGCTTATAATGAGGTTTGACCAACTAATTTAGGCCTTATTACTAAAAATGACCCTTTATTACAATGTGTGACTATAAACTAAGTATTTAATGGGCCTTATTCAAGGAAGGTGACCTCATACATTAATAAGGTATATAAGTAAATGAGTTAGGGTAGGACCCTAACAACAATATGCTAAATCTTATCTTGTGAACGAAATAAAGATAAGTAACAAATAATAGATTTACTACCAACATATAACTCTCAACACACAATACGTGATGGAAAAAGTACAATGTTTTTATTAGCTTGAGATAAGGAGAGAGAGATTGTAATGTCCCCAAACTGTGCTAGGCTAGATTAAGTGTTTTTCTATGTAAATTATGATGTTGTTGTTGTATTACCTTTGTTAAACAGTTTATACTCATACACAGGTTATGCAAAGTATGATATATGAATTTCCACAAACAGTTTGCATGCATTTTATTAAGTAAACCTCCATCAACATATTGCTAACACAAATAATGGAAGACATAACATTTGGCATCCTTTATTATGAATTAATATTGAAAACACAAAAACAATAGAAGTCTAATGGCTATAGCAGCTTCAACAACACATCAAACCCCCCAAAAAATCTGGAATGATGCCAAGAGATAATGTCAATTTCTCCAAGACTCTCCTAGCCCTACACAGACTGCTCTAGTAATTTCTTTTATGGAATGGCCTTTCAAAACCTCATAGATCTAACCAAAAGAGTCTGTTGAATCCACGAAATTCTCTTACAAATATCCTCGTGGGACTACTAGAGTTCAACTAGTGAGGATGCCATTAGAAACTATCCCGCAACAAATTTCAGTCTACAAAGCTCCTCACAGAAGAACCATGGGAAACTAGCGAGGCCTCACGGGACCCTCATCTTCAACCAATGAGTATGTCGTTGATAGGCCTTCTGAAACCCTCCTATACCTGTAAACTAAGATTGACCTCTTCCGGATAGTTTCGCAATCTCATGCGTGAGCCGATCTACCTCCAACTGAAAACAAACCCAAAAATGAAGCTCCAATGAAGACCCCATATGGATCCTTCTCCTTGTCTAGGCTCCAATGGAAATCCTGGGTGGATTCCCCTCTTGTCTAGCTAGAGTAGATATTGCACCACCGAAATCAAACCAATAGTGGAAGGGTTTTTCCAAACTCTAACAAAATAATGGCTCCAAGAGCACTTCCAAACTGAGAGATCTAATCATAATATCCAAGTGAGGCTCTACCACTCCTTTTATCCTTCTTCCATGCCTTCTAGAACTTTCCCCTTTTTGACAAGATGAAATATAACTCCTTTTAAATAAATCAAATATGTAATATTCCTACTAAATTTTCCTTTTTTGATTTTTTCTTAGTTTTTGATTCCAACATTAAGAAAAACAATTGGAATTCAAAGTTCAACCCACATTGTATATACAATTTCAACCTTTGCTGATAATTTCACAAGAAAACCCAATAACTAGATTCCATATATCATTTGGAACAAAGATGACATCATAAATAAATGGGGAAACTCAATGACAATACAACAACAAATAAATAGTGAACCTGGGTTATATTTAGTGCTCTGTCTTTACAAGATTGTTGATATAAATGGGCATGTAAGTGTACCTCTAGTATAACATCCCTTCTTGAAGTTAGCAGACCTAAAAAGGAAAATGTAGACAACAATATAGAGGGCCAATGGAAAACTGAGTGATGACAATTATAACAACACTTTCCTTCAACGATTCTGCTCCACAAATATGCAAGTGTTCTCCACTGTTTATTATGGTTTCGCTGCAACATAAATTGACCCCTATAGTAGAGAAATCATTCCCTTCTTGAAAGAATCATACTTCTTTATTGTGTGTTGTCTCTGCTCCAAAAATCGTGCCTCTGTAGACAAGAGATGCCCCTTAGATGAAGAAATAGGTGTCTACTACTGTAAATTCACCCTGCACATAAGATGCGACCTCCCATAGACATATCTCAGTCTAGAGATGAGAAAAATGATCCAACACTTGAGATTTTCAATCCTTGTAAGTAGCTCAACTCTTCTCTCCAACAATTCGACCTCCCAATGAGTGATAAGACCCAACTTCAAAGATAAACTCACCTTCTTCTCTAAACTAACTCAACGAGCATAAAGAAACTCACCCCCATGACAAATACCCAACCTTCTTAAGCAAATAAGTCAATATCTATCCAAAATGAAAGATGCCAAATGAGGAAACTTGATCCAAATGAAGTTCAATGAAGAAATCTGAAGTGATCTCTTCCCAAAAATAGCTAGGGTGTATAATTGCAACATCGAAACCAATGAACATTAAAGGGTTTCTTAAAGCCCTAGACTGTCTCTTCTCAAGAGCTCTCCAAAATATTTTCTCAATTGAGTGATAAGCAAGAATGAGGAGAGACTCCTCATTTTCCCTTTTTTAATACTCACTTGAGCCCTTTCCGGTTTAGTTCTTTTATTTTATTTTATTAAAGTCACTTTAGTGGTTTCTCACTTTATAATTTTAAAGTGATTTTTTATTAGCCGAGGACCCATGTCCCCCTTTTTCTCCACTTAAATTTTATACAGTTTTCCTAGGCCAATCATGTTCCCCAGATCATTTTCCTCCTTAGCCAAATGGAACTTTATTAGGCTAGCAAAATTTCCTCTTATGACTCCTAAGTGGATGGGGACATTATAGCCCTCCTTGCCCAAGTTTGCTTGTCCAGAAGCAATTTCAATCCGGGATGTTGGAGGACCTGTTCTCCTTGCGATGTAGTGTCCTCAATAGGAAAATCCTTCCATTTAACCAGGTACTCTTTGATGGTCTTGTTCCTTAACTTCCGCTCCCTGATCTCCAAAATTTCCTCAGGGACCAGAATCAACTGCCCTTCTTCATCCAGCAGTGGAAAATCAGTAGAAGTGGAGATGTGCTTCCCCAATGCCTTCTTGAGACATGAAACATGGAAGACATTATGTATTTTTCATCCCTCAGGAAGCTCTAGTTCATATGCCACTTCTCGTATACGCCTTGAAATCCTGTAGGGTTCGTAGAATCCGAGTTTCAATTCCCCCCCCCCCCTTCATCTTAAGTGATGAATTCCTGTAGGGCTTTAGACGTAGGCATACAGAGTCCCCTACCTCAAATCTACACTCCACCCTATGTCTGTCTGCATAGAAGGTCTCCACCCGATGCATGTCTGCATAGACCTTTTGTTGATTCTGATCCATTTGCAAATTATCCTTGAGGGTTCGTAGAATATCTTGGCTCTCCCAAATCCAATCCTTAGCCTTAGGTGCTCTGCTGTCTCCAAATATACGATCCACAAACGTGGGTGCATCATATCCATACAAGGCTCAGAAGGGTGTCATCCCAATCGACATGTGATAGGTGGTGTTGTGGCAACGCTCTCCCAAGTGTAACCATTTTATCTAGGCTTTCTGTTGAACCTACACATAATTCCTCAGATAACCTTCAAGCCATTTATTCATAATCTCAGTCTGCCCATCAGTCCGAGGATGGTAACTCATGCTAGGTGTCATATTTGTTCTGACTATCCTGAAAAAATCCTACCAAAATCCTCCCATGAACTTGCTATCTCTGTCACTGAAAATAGTTTTCAGCAACCCATGCATTCAAAATATCTCTCTAAAGAACAACTCTACTACCTGTGTTGTTGAATACCTGGAGGGTATGGTAAATAAGTGTGCAAATTTCATGAGCATGCCAACTACCACATAAATGTAGTCCTTTCCCTGCTCTTGAGGCAACCCTGTGATGAAATCCATAGAGATGCTTTCCCATTTTTTCTCTGGAATGGGAAGTGGCTGGAGTAATCCAGTCGTGTGAGTATGCTCCTCTTTGTTCTATTAACATATGGTGCATTCCCTCACGAATCTCAACATGTTCGTCTTGAGGCCTTTCCACGTAAATATTTCCCTAATTTGCTTGTAGGTTTTCAAGTAGCCAGGGTGTCCTGCCAATGGTGAATTGTGTGTTGCATGCATGATTTTATCCTTCAATTGAGATTCTGGTACTCGGTAGATCCTTCCTTTGTAATAAATGATGTCATCAATAACTTGGTACCGATCATCCTGGGTCCCCGTTAAGGATCTCACAAGAAAACTTGTTCTTCGAGTATTCTACAAACAAAAGAGATTTCTAGTCAGTTGAAATCTCCATGAGGGAGAGGGTGGATGGTACTTTGGAAATGGCATCGATCACCACATTGTTATATCCCTTCACGTACTCGATCTCAAAATCATATGCTTGAATTTTACTGATTCACTTTTGCTTCCCCTCACTCAATTCTTTCTGCTCCATGAGGAACCTTAGGCTGTTATGATCTATCTTCACTTTAAACCTGCTCCCCACCAAGTACTATCTGAATTTGGCCAATGCATGCATGATGGACAACATCTGCGTATCGTATATCGAGTAATGCCTTTCATACTCCCTAAGTTTGTGGCTCTCAAAATCAATGGGATGGTTGTTTTTCATCAATATAACTCCTATCCTTATCCCTAAAGCATCACACTCAAGCACAAATGGTTGAGTGAAGTCTGGTAAGGCTAACACATGACACAAACTCATTACTTATTTCATCTTCTCAAATGTTTCCTATGCCTCATCTATCCAACTGAAATGTCCCTTCTTAGTGAGATCTGTAAGAGGTTCCATCAACTATGAGAACCCCTTAATAAATTTCATGTAATAAGTGCAGAGGCCTAAGAATCTTTTCAGTTCTGTCACATTTCTGGGGGTAGGCCACTCGATAATTGTTCTGATTTTCTCCTGGTGTACCTGGACCCTGTTTTCCCCGATTGCATGCCCCAAATAAAGCATCTCAGTGATGCCAAAATCACATTTAGATTCTTTTGCGTAGATCTGTCGATCCTCCAAAATCTCCAACACCTCGTCCAATTTCCAGAGGTGTTCCTCCCAAGTCTTGCTATAAATGAGAATGTCAACAAAGAAGACTAACATAAATTTCCGCAACTACTTATTGAAAGCATGATTCATGTAGGACTAGAATGTAGCAAAAGCATTGGTTAGCCAAAATGACATAACCAGGAACTCATAATTCCTGTAAGGTCTCTTCAAACAGAGCCTTATAAAACAAAAAAAAATTGATTAAAGAAATGCTATACTAACATTTTCACAATTTCATAACCAACATATAACCATTTAGCTTAAATAAAATTTATGAGCAGATCATAATAAATTATATCACACAGCAGAAAAATGAAAATACATACCTCTAACTGATGCTACTGCCCAAATTCTCCAACTCTGCCTGATGCTCTACCCAAATTCTCCAACTCTCCCTGATGCTCTGCCCAAAACCGTCTAACCACCCAGCCAACTAGGAACAAAGCCTCTCTGACTCCCTAGCTCCAAAATTCCATAAGGATTCCTGGCCCCCGGAGTCCAAAACTCCCAGCAACAGGTGCCCCCCTTGTAACAATCCTACCACAAGCTTCTCTAGCCAAAACCCGTAATATTGTCTTCCAATCTCCTAATACAAAAATAATGCTCCCTACCCAAAAGTCCCCTTCTCTCGAGTGTTTTCCCCCTCATATCCTCCTTTTCTTTTTTTTCCCCCATTCACCACCTTCTTCCTTTCATTAAGACTCACCCACCTTATCCCTCCATTCAATGCCAGCCACCTTATCCTCTTCTCCTTAATGGTTCCATCATTCGATATGTTAAGTTTTCTTTTAATAAATTAAAATTTATTAAACTTAAATTCATTACCCAAATATTTAATGCATTAATTAATTAATTAATATACATTAAACAATTAATAATTCAGGACAATTAATTAATTAATTAATTAAACTTAATATACTTTAAACAATTATTTAACTATGACAATTAATTATTTAACTAGGGTTGTTACATACACCCACCCTTCAGGAAACTTTGTCCAGAAGTTAAAGTATTTTATGATACAAGGGAAAAGACACATGGTTCACACATTCATAACAAATAACCGACATTATTAGTAAGTAAGCCAAGAAAACTCATACATACTAGTGTACATGTGCAAGAAATGCATGTGTAGCTAGTACATACAAGTCTTTTGCATGTACTAATAACAATAACTATCATCTCTATAGTAATTTCTTTATGCATCCAATCCATTCAACAAGACTATTCATTTTATAAAAGACAATAACCCAATCAAATGTTTGCGAAATCCTTTAATTACAATTTTCTAGCTCAACAATGTTATTTAGACAATTGTAGTTTAGTTAAGTAATTATGAATATTCATATATATACTTTTTCTTTTCAGAAGGAAAAACAATAAATTCCACCATAAGACAAATCTCCATACACTCTCAACTATTTCTACTCATCCTTCCTCCCTAACTTACTTCCATTTTCCATTCCTATCCTTCCTCTGCTAGACTATCTTGGAGCGTCAACTATATTGACCTAACTCCAAATAGAACCCGTAAGAAGAAGTGTCACTCTCTTGACCAAGCTTCCCCAACAGGCAACTAACAATCATCATCACACGTTTAGGGGAGCGTGAGCTAACACCGTCCTCCCATGAATCCAGGTTTCAAAGGATACACGGTGGGAAATGCCTCCACCCCTCCTAACAAGACTAGGGTCCACACCCTACAATGGAATATATAGTGGTACCGTGTTGCTGGGAGTTTTGTCATTGTTTATTCGGTTTTGGACAGTTTCACCTCTTGAAATCATGCACTGGTTCACATATCATATCAATGTATCCAACCAATATAATTTCACATACAAAGATTCATACCATATTGTTTCTTGGTCGGTCGTCATGACATCCACTTTCATCAGCATTATCCCTTGGCTATTTCATAGCCCAATAACCTGCAGATTAGTCCGTGACACAAACTCGTACATATCTATGCATTATCATCATGTAATTGCTTACAACCATAATTTCCATTCGGTATCCACGTACCAACAATTTTAACATCAAGTTTTTTAGAAATAGATCTCAAAATATCCCCATAATTCCATTAACGTTACCCATTCATAGAATTATCATTTACATAATAGATTGCATCATATCCAACATCATTCAAATAGAATCTAAACCTTCATAGGATTCACATTCACACAATATATCGCATCATATCCTTCATCATCAACAACATTTAAACATTCATAGAATTTACATTCACATAGTAGATCATATCATATCCATCATCATCAATAACATTTAAACATTCATAAAATTTACATTCTCACAATATATCACATCATATCCATCATTATTCAAACACATTTAAACATTCATAAATGTTCATACGTCTTAAAAGTTCAAGTGTATCATTTAATAGTTTTACTGTGAATAGAAAATAAAGGTGTTTAGGCCTCAGGTAATCCTAGATGTCTAAGTCAAAAGGTGGCGTTACATACACCCTACCTTCGAGAACATATTCTCGAGGTGGTAAAAAAAGTGAGGGATAATCTCGTCGTAACGTTTCGACATCTTCCCAAGTAGCAGATCCTGGACTATACTTGTCCCAGTGGACCTTAACTTGGTCTACCAGATGGTTCCTGAGCTGTCGGACTCTACGGTCCAATATGCATAATGGTTCTACCGTGAGGGTTCTCGCGTCCGATCCCTGCAATTCTTTTCAATTTAGTTTATGTGATTCATCAACAACATAATGACGTAGAACAGATACTTGAAAAACATTATGAGTTTTATGCAAGTGGGGTGGCAGTACGAGACGATAGGCAACGGGTCCAATTTTCTCTTGGATTTTGAACGGTCCTATAAATCGAGGTGACAACTTTGTCCCCTTCCCTAATTGAATGGTACTCTTATTAGGCCTGATACGAATGAAAACCTGATCTCCCACTTTATAACTTCGGTCAGTCCTGTGTGCATCCGCATAAATTTTCTGTCTATCCTGTGCTTCCTTTAGTCTCTGCCTAATCTGAATCACCTGTTCCTCCATTTCTTGAATCAACTCTGGTCCAACTGTTACTCAGTCTTTTAACCTCTCCCAACTCAATGACGTTCTGCATGGCCTTCCATACAGAGCTTCGTAGGGTGGCATTCCGATGGAGCTATGAAAACTATTATTATAGGCAAACTCTACCAAAGGTAGGTACTTCTCCCAATGGGTTTGATTATCCATAACATACATCCTAAATATGTCTTCCATAACCTGATTTACTCTCTCGGTTTTCCCATCTATTTCAGGATGATAAGTTGTAATTAAGTTCAACTGAGTCCCCAACGTTGACTGCAAACTTGTCCAAAACCTAGAAGTGAATCTGGAGTCCCTATCTGAAATGATCTTCTTAGGTATCCCATGCAAACGGATGACCTCACTTACAAACACGTGTGCCACATCAGTGACATCATAAGTGTCTATAACCAAAAAAAAATGAGCACTCTTAGTTAACTTATCAACTATCAAAAGAATGACATTGTGTCTATGAGATGTGAGCGGTAACCCCACAACAAAATCCATGGAAATGACTTCCCACTTAGACATAGGAACATCATGTGGTTGTAGGAGACCTGCCGGGTGATGGTGGTCAAATTTTACTTGTTGACACTCTAGGAACTTGGCGATGAAATGGACTACATCATGCTTCATGCCTACCCAGAAGAAAAACTCCCTCATGTCTACGTACATTTTCTTCACACTCGGATGCGCACAATAAAGTGCTCTATGGGATTCCTTTAGTATGATGCTTTGAATATCCCCACTTTCGGGGATGTACATCCTTCCTCGATATCTCAATAGTCCATCTGCTTCCAAACTATATCCTTCATACTTTGGATCTAATTGCCTCCCATTCTGGAGGTTTGAGGTAACCTTTAAATACCAACTGTCTCCAAGGAGTTGCGTCAACACAGGTTCCCTCGGATTGACTTTTAAGGGTACCAAGGAGAAGACACGTGGTCTCCTACTCAAGGCATCCGCGACCACATTTTCTTTTCCCTTTATGTATGAAATACCAAAATCATACTCACTCATGAAATCACTCCATCGCCTTTGCCTGGCATTTAGATCCCTTTGAGTGAAGATATGTTTTAAACTTTGATGGTCTGTTTTGAGCTCAAAGTTTTGCCCCACTAGATAGTGCCTCCAAAGTTTCAGAGCTAGCATTACAACTGCCAACTATAAATCATGAGTAGTGTAAATATCCTCGTGTTTCTTCAACTTCCTTGACGCATAAGCTATCACTCCTCCATCCTACATTAGCACGGTCCCCAACCCTTGCTTCGAGGCATCCGTGCAGACTGTGAAGTCCTTTTCCATATCCAGCACTCGTAGAATTGACGCACTAGTTAGTAACCTCTTAAGCTCAATGAATGCACTATCAAATTCTTCTATCCATTCATACCTGACCCCCTTGCGCTGCAAAGTGGTGATGGGTTTCGCTATTTTAGAGAACCCTTCCACAATTCTCCGATAGTAACCTGCTAGCCCCATGAAGCTTCTTACCTCATGAGCATTTTTCAACATTGGCCATTCCATAATGGCCTTTACCTTTTCTGGGTCCATAGAGATTCCTTCGCCAGAAATGATATGACCTAAATAGTGGATTTATTTCTAGAAGAAGGAACACTTCGACAACTTCCCATACAATTTGTTCTCTCTAAGGCAGGACAACACCACTCACAAGTGTTCCTTATGCTCTCTTTCATTTTTGGAATAGATGAGGATGTCATCTAGAAAGACTTGTACAAAGCGGTCTAAGTAATTTCGGAATACACCATTCATGAGGTTCATGAATAATGTTGGCGCATTGGTCAATCCAAAAGGTACTACAACAAACTCGTAATGCCCAAACTGAGTTCGAAAGGTAGTTTTAGGAATATCACCTTCCTTAATCCTTAACTGGTGATACCCTGATCACAAATCAATATTTGAGAATACCGCTGCTCCTTTCATCTGATCGAAGAGATCATCTATTAGTGGCATTGGGTACCTATTTTTCACTATAGCATGGTTCAAGTCCTTATAATCTATACACAGTCGTAAGGAACCATCCTTCTTCTTTACAAAAATTACTGGTGCACCCCAAGGCGAGACACTGAGTCTTATTAGTTGTAAGTCGAGTATCTCTTTCAATTGCATCTGCAACTCACAAATTTTTGGCGCTGTCATCCTATACGGAGTTTTGGAAATTGGTTCTGCACCAGGCTTTAGCTCAATAGTAAAATCAAGCTCCCTCTCAGGAGGTAACCCTGGTAACTCGTTCGGAAAAACATCCTTAAATTCTAAAAATACTAGGTACTGATCTAAGGAGGGTCCTTTCCTTTCATTCACTGCTTCAACGACATAAATTCGACACCCTTGCCTCATGCATCACTTAACCTTCATAGTTGAAATAAAGCGTAGAGACATCTTTCTCCGTACACCCTGGATCTCTACTGGTCTTCCTTCGTCATCAACACAAAGCACCCTTTTTGTGAAACAATCTACCATAGCTCGATGGGCTTCTAACCAATCCATAGAGTAGTGACGTATACCTTCAACCTGGTAGTACACACTCCCAGGTCTACTAGACAATTATCAATGCTAGGTCCTACCGCTTGTTTTTTTCCCAAAGCCATCTCGACTTGTTTAAAGTCATTGTGCTCGTAGGCTGCCAACCCACTCTTTTCTAATGCAGATGGTGAAATGACACTATCTGTAGCACCAGAATCAAATAAAATATTAACATTGATATGATTTAGTGTACCTGAAGACTCCACTACCGTGGATTGATGTTCTGCCTAGCGATTATTAACCACTGCGTAAATCTGGTGGCTTCCACTTGCTCTTCCCATTGGGGCCTTTCCTTCTCTATGCACAAATCCTACTTGCAACTCTGGGAAGTCACGCTGGTAATGGGGTCCTCCACATCACTAACATGTAACACAAGATGGAACCTACGCACTGCTCTGTGACGGTCTCTGAAATGAGTTCCTTCCCCTGGAACCCCTACCCCTACTAGCTGCTCCCTGAGATGGTCGTGGACCTGCCTGCATTGTTGGTGATGAACGAGATGCTGCACTTGATGCCATTGAAATACCTATGGTGACTGTCCTTGGTGCGACTCTATTACCATATGGAGGTGGCCTTGAGCTCCCTCCCCTGGAAAATTTCCTTGGGGTCTTCCCCACGAATCCAGGATGATGCAAAAAGGTCGATCTCGTACCTCCATTTAAGTTCATGTGTTCCTCTGCATAACATGCATTTTACACTACTTCTACTACTGAAGATGGTTTCCACATCCGCACCATGGCCCTTATCTTAGGGTTTAACCCATAGACAAAGTGTTCTTCTTGTCGTTGGTCATTATCCATGCATGAAACATATTTGCCCAATTCCATAAACTTGATCTCGTATTCTTCTACGGTCTTGCTTCCCTGTACTAGAGCATGAAATGCTCCCACCTGTTGTTCCTCATAGTAAGCTAGTAGATATTTCCTTAGTAGATATTTCCTTCGGAACCTCTCCTCAAAAAGTTCCTAAGAGACGGTGTCTGACGTAAGGTGAAATTGCCTCTCTAGGTTGCCCCACCAGTTCAGGGCACTGTCTCTCAACTGAAAAATCGCTATCTTCGCCTTTGAAGTGGACGCATAGTCCCTTAAGGTGAAACACCTTGTCATGCCTTCCAACCATGCCTCTGCACGTTCACTGGCATGACCCCCAACAAACTCTGGAAGATTGATCTTCTGCAGTTCTCTAGTGATGTCTTCGGGTGGAGGCCCTCCCCCTGAATCCCTCGACGCTTCAGGATTACCCATTCCCGATGGTGGGGGATCCACTTTGGTCCCTGTTGGCTGACGCCCCTTTAAAGTCTCATTTATGGCCTCCAAAGCACACATAATGAGAGCTAATTCAGGTGATGGTAGTGGCCGCGTTGATGGTCCCTGCGACGATGCCCCTCTGCCTTGATTTCCTCTAGTCCTAACCATCCTATATAATCAAATCTGCATCAACCAAGAGTTTGTCAGGGAGAGTTTAGGGAAGTTCATATTTGCACAACTTAAACTTGAAAACAGGGTTAGGCGTAAGCTTTTTTTTACTTGTATGTAAATAGACGTTACTCTCTTTAGGGGAAGTGGCTAGGTCAGGGTTAAAGCATCTAAGCTCGATGTCTTCACCTAAGAAAACTATTGACTCCCTCGCCTAGTCGCTACGCTAGCACTGTACCACACTCGTTAATTCCTCTAACTTACCTTCCACGTGCGCATGAAGCCCCCTCCAAAATTTATTTTAAAACCCGTTAATGTGATCTTTTACATAATTAATCATGAACCTAAATCATTACATATGTACTTAATTATCGATAATTTGAGAGACGTACATTAACATTAATATTAAATATTAAATTTTAAATCTAATTATTTAAATAATAAAAAAAATAATTAAATTTGAAATAGCTTTAAAATAACTACTAATTAAAATTCAAACAACTGTATAAATAATAATATAGTTAGAAAGAAATATTATTTTAATTAAACAAATTAATTTATTTTAATTTGTTTAATTAAATAATTAAATTAATGAGAAATTAAATTAATTTTTTTTAAATAATCAAGTAAAATAAAATAAAATTTAATTTAGAAATAAAATAAAAAAAACAAATTAAATTATATAACAACAACAAATTAAAAACCTAAATCATTACATAAATAATTTAATTCAATTTAATTAATAAAATAAGTTAACTAGTGGGTGGAGGGTGGCAAAGTGGGTTCTCATATGAGACCCACGTGCCCCGCCCTCCCCTTTCCCATCACCCAAAACCCTACACGCCCCGCCCCCAAACCCTAATCCTGCACTCTTCCTGTATGCAATTGCGGTCGTGCCTCTTTCATTTTCGCTTTGTTTTTTTTTTTTTTTGTCATTTGCTCAACAGAGGGTTTGGCCGCGCAGTCCTTTGGTTGTGCAACTACGTCGGGCTCCTTCTTGTGGGAAAGATGAAATGTACAAGCCCCCATGGGCTCCTCCTTCGTGGCTTGGCACATGGTCTTGGCCGTTGTTGAAGTCTGTAACCTCAGCCTTCAATGTTCGGGCTTGTAGCAGCCGCCGTATCACCCTTTAGCCTCCGCTTTCAGCCCTGTAGCCGCCGTTGTTAGGTCTATGAGGGATGGTCATTGTGACTTGGCATCGGTTTGTAGATTGTGAGAAAGGGGACTCGAGAGGGTCGTGTCAGTCTGTGATAGTGGGAGGAATGCTATGAAACAACAATATGTGGGCACGCCAGTTGGCAGCCCTTGCCAAAACTTTGCACCGTGCGGGAGGTCTGGGTTTCAATCCCCACAGACTCCACTAAAATTCTTCAAAGCTTTGGCAAAGGCCCGCATAAAGGTCTGTGTAAAGGCCTGCGACTCCTCCCTCGACTCCTCCCTTGGCCTGTGGCTCTTACTCTCCCTTTTTTTATCATTTATTTTTATATAAACACGTAGTGCAATATTATATCCCCTTGTGAGCTATGTGTGTTGCTTCGTGGGTGCCTTAGTGCGAGTGATTCTCATCGTGACTAGACCCTCGATGCTTTGTTATCTACTTAGATCCTGGTCTTGGTACATGAGATAGGTAGAGTTTTGTTGGGCTTGGTGCCTGTGCTAGGCTTTCTGTGGTTTATGTGTTCTTGCTAACCCGTGACTATATGTGCAGGTGACTATCCTTGGAGGCTTGGTGCTGGCGCTCGTGTTGGTTTATGTGTTGTTGAATTGTGGACTCAGTATATGTGTTAACTCATGGACTTCGGTTCTTGTATTTGGGCGTTGACTGGTTACCGGTCGCGGGTTCAAAACCCATGAGCCCGCACTTTATTTTTTAAAATTTTTCGGCTAGGCCTGTGTAGTGCAATGCCTGCGAGCTTGGCACTATCTTGCTGGCTGTGTGCTGGTGCGTTGGACGCATAGTGAAAAATAAAATTTCCCTTTGCAGAATCCTCTCTTGGTCGTGGATTACAGTTTGGCATGTGGAATGGAAGGGCTTGGCGCTCAGTGCTGGGGTTTTTCACTTACTGTGTGGACTTGTATGACTTGGACACAATGCGAAAGAGCCTTGTGGGCTCCCTCCTCAATGGTTTGGTCTTACAGCTTGATCTTCAATGGTTTGTGCACAGATTATGGACTCTGTTGTAGTCTTGGCACTATACTCGAGTGCTAGGCATTGTGTGCTATGACTCGAAACTTATGTGGACTTGAAGATTTAATATCAGGCTCGAATGTTTTTCTTGTTTTATATTAATTTTATTTTTATTTTTTATTATATATATATTTTTTTCATGATGTGTAGTGCAACACATGTGCTACTTATGGGCTTCAACGATGACACTTGGTATTATTTCATTTTCTCATGACTTGGTTCTTGTTGTATGTGGTGTTTACTACTTGGAGATTGGGCCACATGCCCAATATTTTGTTTATATATATATATATTATTATTATTTGTCACTTTCAATATGTAGAATATTATACCTTTTCATTTTTCGATGTGCATACTGTTAATATATATATATGTGTGTGTGTGTGTGTGTGTGTGTGTGTGTGTGTTTGGCTTGCAGGTTAGGTGGAGATGGAGTTGGAGCTTGGCCCTCAGGCCCATATTTACAAGTTTTCTTAAATATATTATTTATACCTCTAGTTATTTATGTTTATACCACCCTTTTCAAGGATTTTACCTATATAGGCCAACACGTTTTAGAGTTTTTAGAGAGTTTCAGGGTTGTTTACAGGACACATAGCTTAGCTTTCTGTCCATAGTCAAGAGGATGGGTGGGTAGGTGGCCCTTTGGTCCCAGATTTTAAACTAAAGCTCTGATACCATGTGTAAGGTCTCTTCAAACAGAGCCTTATAAAACAAAAAAAAAATTGATTAAAGAAATGCTATCCTAACATTTTCACAATTTCATAACTAACATATAACCATTCAGCTTAAATAAAATGTATGATCATATCATAATAAATTATATCACACAACAAAAAAATGAAAATACATACCTCTAATTGATGCTACTGTTGTTCTCCAACTCTGCCTGATGCTCTGCCCAAAACCATCTAACCACCTAACTAGCTAGGAACAAAGCCTCTCCGGCTCCCTAGCTGCAGGATTCCGTAAGGATTCTTGCCCCCCCGAGCCCAAAACTCCCAGCAACAGGTGCCCCCTTGTAACCGTCCTACCACAAGCTTCTCCAACCAAAACCCGTAATATAGTCTTCCAATCTCCTAATACAAAAATAATGCTCCCTGCCCAAAATTCCCCTTCTCCTAAGTGTTTTCCCCCTCATATCCTCCTTTTCCTTTTTTTTCCCCATTCACCGCCTTCTTCCTTTCATTAAGACTCACCCACCTTATCCCTCCATTCAATGCCAACCACCTTATCCCCTTCTCCTTAATGGTTCCATCATTCGATATGTTAAGTTTTCTTTTAATAAATTAAAATTTATTAAACTTAAATTCATTACCCAAATATTTAATGAGTTAATTAATTAATTAATTAAACTTAATATACTTTAAACAATTATTTAACTATGACACTTAATTATTTAACTAGGGTTGTTACAATTCCCATATTGGCAATGAAAGACAATCTTTAGAATGTCATGTTCCCAAACTATGATCTGGTGGTACCTTGAACAAAGATCAATCTTTGAAAAATAATTTTCTCCCTTCAACTCATTGATCCTCAGGATCATATACCTGTTTTTTATGGTTTTCTTGTTAAGATCCCGGTAATCAATACACATTCTCATGGTACTATCCTTTTTCTTGACCAACACTACCAAAGAGGCAAAATGACTAGAACTAGGTTGAATGTGACCCATCTTTAACAACTCCTTGATAGTTTTCTCGATCTCATCTTTGTATGTCTTGGGATGATGGCAATGATTTGTTATGACTACTTGAACCCCTTCTTCTAGTTCTATAACATGCTCAAATCCTCTATCTGGAGGTACACCTGGAGGAATTTCACCAAAAACCTTTTGATGTTTACAAAGTAATACCTAAATATTATCTGGATGTTGTCGAGGATGATCTTGTGGCTCACTTCTTGAAATGTAGCACTCAACTTCCCACTCTAAATCTCCATGCCGCATCACTACCTCCATACTCTGAGATGACACTATCTTGGGCGGATACTGGTGCATGGCCCGCAAGACTACCTTTTTTTCCATCTAGACCCGTGAATTCCATATCCATCGTCCTCGGATCAGTAGTGTATTTCCCAATGGAGTATAGCCACTGAAATACAAGTACCAAATTAGTGTCTGATACATCCACCACAAAGAAATCATTTGTCAATGTATAATTCCCCATGGTTATTTTTAACTTGGGGATCCATCTAGCACACTCCATCTGATAGCCACCAGGTATGATCACCGTCAATCCCTCAAAATCCTCCATCATAATATCTCGTCCATCCACCATGGATGCATCTATAAAGTTGTGGGGTGCCCCACTATCAACCAATATTATAACCTTGTGTCCTTGCAAGACCCCCTTGACACTAAATGTGTGGTACCTAGGAAATCTTGACATGGATACAATAACAATAATTTTATCCCTATCTTGTGATGTCTCCTTTCCTGGTGCCTGTGTCACTATTCATGTACCTTCCCTTCCTTCTCCTCTTCATCATTGTCACTGTCAGAATAAACCTCAATGTAATGGGCCCTACCTGCTTTTTCCTTCCCTAAGAACTTGTGTCGTGGAACCCAAGGTTCCTGACAATTGAAGCATAGATTTTTTTTTTTCAACTCTCTCCTAGTCTCCTCATCAAACTTTGGTTTCCTAGCCCACTCCCTCTGAAATGGTTTGGTATCCTTGGTATTTTAGGGGAAGGTTGGTTTAGGAGGAAACCTGCTCTTAGGAACAACATCTTGCATGTCCCTGGCTCTTCTGACTACATCCTGTAGGGTGGTAGGATTGCAAGCCTTGACCCAACCATGCAAGGGCTCATATAACCCCTCAATAAACAAAATCACCAGACACACCTCTGATATATCGGTGACCATCACTACGAGCTTTTGGAATTATGATATGAAAGACTCTAGGCTACTTGTCTTCTTGAGTTGTGCCAACTCTCTAAAATGAAGCTCTAGATATTTCCTATCAAATTTCTCAATGAGCCTATGAGTGAAGTCAAGGTAGGATGTTATTCCTTCATGATCCAAAGTCACTAACCCATGGTACCACCACTCATGGGCTTCACCATCCAAATGTAATGTAGCCAATTTAATGGCATTTGCCTCTGTCATTTGATGGAGCTGGAAATAAGTGTCTAGCTTCTGCACCGAAGATCTTGCAGAAAATTTGGAGGTCCCGTCAAAGTTTGGGATGGTTAATTTCCCTAGTGTATGTTGCAACTCAGAGTTTTGTGTCATGCCCCTCATGGCCCCTCTAGGGTTATTTATTCTCTTAAGGTTGCAGAACTCGACAAAAGACATAGTTGAATGGAAATAATCCCCTAATATTTTGTAGTCCTCCAAATATGCCCTATAGGGCTCATCCTGCTCTACCTGCATCCCTTTTCTTGTCACATCACTAATCAATAATTGTGGCATGGTACGTCTGGATGTCTTGGTGTACACATGAGGGTGACTTTACATAGTGGTGTGAGAGTGACTTCCTTCTCCATTATTAGAGCCCCTTTCACCATTTTGGTTTTTCTTAGTTTGGACCTCGAAGGAATTATTCACTATCTTCCCCATCAAATCCATCATTATCTTTTGGCCCTTGGAAAAACCATTCAAAATATGGAATAGGATGTTAATTATAACATCATCTTGGTCCCCCATGTGTCCTTTCCATTTGTGTGAACCTGAATGTGCTTCCTTTTCTACCTCTTCTTCACTCAACACCACTTCCTCTTCACATTTTGGAGGGGGTTCTGGTGTTCTATCCCTACGTCTCCTGTAAGTGATGTTCTTTTCATCTTCTGGTCTCATAAATTCGAGTCAAATATGCCCTCAAACCTCTGTAATGTCCCCCACCTCTTAGAGAGGTGATGAGGAGACTCAGTGGCCTGGGCACCCCCACTAGGTCATAGTCTCACACTGAGGGGGAAAAGTTAAGAAGTTAAAAGTTATATTTTTAAGTTGACTTAAGAAAGGAAAATGATAAAGGAGTAAAAGATAACTCAACAGAAGAATAGAAGATTAACCTTGGGAGTTAACCTAACTCAACATAGAATTAGAAGGAAAAGTATAAGTAAGAGGCTGGGGTGCACCTATTACTCATTCTGATTTGGATATTTCTTGTTAGTGCTTTGAGCATTCAGTTTGGGGGTTTGCTGCACAAACCCTTGTGAGCAACTCAGTGGTGAAATATCCACTCACCTTGTTCCACAACTTGGTTTCGAGGATGAAATATTCCTCCACACCATTCTATTCTCAACATATTTCCTTCTAAAGCTTCAGAAGACATCAGGGTCGTACTGTTGAGGAATTTCCAACAAGGGTGTGCCATACCATTGAGGAGGGCTCGACTTAGCTATTCAGGAGGACGCAACTATCTTAGAAGATTTCACAGTTGAAGAGGTTTGCCTTGGACGTTGGGTTTGAAACTTCAGGAGGAGGCTCCCACTGTCCTGATCTATTATTTGATCGAGTTTGGGCTCATTTGGAGCATTCTTCCATCAGGACTGAATTATCGAGGGCTTCAGTCTCCACTTGGAGTGTGGAACTCTCTAGTTGGAGGGTTTGACATTCAGATCTGCTTGATACTGGTATTCATTACTTATCTAGCCTTTAGAGGCTTCCTTTGTATTGTCGGGAGCATTTTGTAGCAGCTCATATCTGTTGTTTGTACGACCATCTGAGGTTTATGCTAGATCAACCATCTATTGTATTGATCCTACATTGCTTATAATAAAAGGGTCAGATCTTGCTTGTGCTTCTATATCTTAAATGTATGATGATCTTCATGCGTTGAATGAATCTTGTATGCACTTAATAACTCAATAAACACTTGCACGTTGACAAACTAGTGGTAGTTAGTGATTCCAAGCCAGAATTGGGCTTGGGATCATTACAGTGGTATCAGAGCTTCGATCCCCCCAAACTTGTGGAAGGATCAGTGCATACAGAGGTACAATGGTGCTCTCATGGGTAGAAGGACGAAACTGAGCAGTGAAACAGAGGCCGAAATGGAAGGGTCAGGGGATGACCATGAGTCTCTAGGCTTGGCTCGCATAGCAGGAGAATTTGACAAGTTCCAACAATCCGTCAATCGTACGGAAAACACATTGGTCCGACACTTGGATGAGTACCATGAAACCAACAGAAGGGGACAGGCCGAACTCTCTGAAACTTTGAAGAGGGTTGACGAAAACCTGCAGATAATGAACAAGAATCAATCCAAGCTAAATGAACTTCTAACGCAAGTGACTCATCAAGGGAGGAACCCAGATACGTACGGGAACAAGGAGGCTGGTGGATCTGAGGAAATCCATGGGGATATCAGATATAATCTGGAGAAAGTAGTTAGATCTGAAGGAAGTCTGGATGGAGACACGGCCCAGAGTCAGATGGGTATCAGGGTTAATTAGAGACGATACATACCCGCGTTCACAGATGATCAGCTTGGTCGACATTCAGGTAGCAGAGCTAACCCTAGACCTTACATGCCCACATTCACATATAAGCAAGGGCAACAAGAACAGGTAGAATAATTTGTGGAACAAATGGAAAGGAGTGCCAAAGAATACTACACTTTGGATATGAAGGTCCAAAGACAAATGTCCCTAGATTAGTATTGCCAACTCAGGTTCAGAAATCAACCTAGGACAAACCACAGGGGTAGTTTCGAGTTTGAATGTAGAATAGGGAAGATAGAAATTCCATACTTTGATGGTACGACCAAGATGACGGCACAATCTTGGGTACAGAAGCTGGATACCTATTTACAACTCAACCCCATGAAAGAGATGGAGGCCATCAATTTTTCCACCATGTACTTGGATGGCAAGGCCCACGACTGGTGGTACCATGGGCTCACCACACTCGGCCACAACCAAATTGTATCCTATACAGAATTCACTCAGAGGCTGATTGATAGATTTGATCTAGGAGATCCTGAGTTACA
>ML845631.1:36583-47660 GCA_009831015.1 Picea engelmannii | reverse complement strand
TCCTCCTGATGCCACTGATGATGCAGACCTCTCTTGCCTAATGCTGTTGAAGAATACCCTTCTTGTTAAGGGGGAGTGTTGAAATAATGTAACTGCAAAGAGTATTCTTATTATTATTTGATATATTATTTATAGGATTAATCTCTATTGTGGATTAATCATGTCGGTAATTGTATTATGACCAAATACCCTTTTGCGGATTGGTCAACAAACAATTATAATAGGCAAAATAAGAATTCGGCCCCAACAGTTAATAAGAAGACCCAGAAATATAATAAAGGTGGGTTTACCCACCCAAATTAAGAAGTCGGCCCTGCCAGTGAAGAGACACTTCACACATGCCAGAACTTGTATAAATAAAGGAGGCTAACACCTCATTTGAACACAACTCACTTGCTCAGTTTGAGAGACAAGTTCTGATCTGTTACCGACAAAGGAGAGAGGGAGAAGAGTGGTGCATATTTTGGAGAGGAGTTTCTATATTGGTTTGAGTTATCTCTTGACATTGTATTGACAATTTATAATAAGGAAGTTTTTGTTGGGTTTTCTTCCCCTAGAGGGTTTCCCAGGATAAATGTTGTGTCTCTTGTGAATGTGTATTTCTCAGTGATCTTGTTCTTATGTTGCTCTTATCTATTGAAATGCAAAGAACTATAATAATGGCATAAAAATTAACACAAACATCCATCAATTGTTTAATGAAGAGGTTGTACACATCGCCTTTGAAACTACCCAAATATTCGTTTGTTGAAAAAATCAAGGAACTAATTTTTTTTTCACCAGGAGGATGATTACAAGCCTCTCAATATTTGTTGAGGATGATCACACGCCTGTCACAGTTGAGCATATTTTGGGGAAATTTCAAACAAATCTGTGCAGTAGATTGTTGAGCAAATCAGTGAGGAATAGGTGGAGCAGATCAGTGAGGAATTCATGGAGCATATAAGAGAACATACAATTAAAATCAATTCTCCTTTCTCCAACTGTGCGTGGACTGATGGGTTGTTGGAAGAAGGAAAAATTACACCCCTTGAATGGAAATTTCTTCTTCTTTCGATCTGGGTCACTTCTATATGATTCAACCAGAGAGTCTATTCGCAAAATAAATCAACAAAATCATTGATGGATTATAGTGGAGTCTATTCATGAATTGAAAGAGTTTTAAAGCGACAGTTCAAACTTGAAACCAATAGGCACATACCATGTGGATTTGTTGACTAATGAGCACATGAGAAAAATTTGAAGCAAATCGTGATAAAATCACCATTTAGTTGTTGACGAAATCATTGAGATATGGAGGTCAGGCACACGTTGATATGTAGATTTCTCGAGAGTAAATCATGGAGATTTGGAGGTGAATACTAATTGTTGGACGTATTCCTGAAAAGCTGATGTCTTTGAAGCCATTGCATATGGATTAGGTTCAGGAAAATCATCAGAGACAACTAAATTGCACAAGCCATCTTTTGTTACTAACAACAAAGGTAGCGGCGACACGGGCTTCAGCTGTGCAGGAATTGTTATTAACATTATCAACACCAACAACTCCTGTATCTTTGCAATCACCCTTGCGAGTACAGTCATATGGGATTTCTGGCAGATTTCTTGATATGATTGAGGCTGATTTGGATGCGATCGGGATTGGCATGTGAAGTGAAGGTTGTTCTCAAAAGGGCAGGCAACAAAGAGCTTCACTCCAAATTTCAGGTCCACTGAATTTTTAATACGCTTTGTCCTCCTCGAAATTGTCAGAAAAACACACAAGAAGACATCCACAACATCACATGATTGAAACTCGAGAGATCTAAGTCATCTATACTAAAATTTCTATCTGCAGCGATGGCGAAATCCAAGCCGAATTTGACATGTAAAGTGTTATAGGAGATGAAAGGAGATCTGCCTCACCGCACCAACGCACCATGCAGGCTGCCTCACCAAAACAATGTCCCCCAAAAAAATCATGATTCCACTTTACACCTCTCCGCGCTTGTCACAAGAGGCGACTCTATGGCTTCTTGGACAACAATTTTGTACTCCGACTGACAACAATTCCTTCAGCTATCTCAAGATTGATTCAAATCTTGAATATAATGAACTCCTGGGTAGATGGTAAAGGCACCCAATTCACCATAGGTTTCAACACAAGAAACATTGATCTATACAACATTGTGATCTCACCTGGACCATGATCTCACATAGGAATATAATGATTTCTTTATGAAGGAAACGTGCAGGTCGCACCAGTCCGTACGCCAATCTGTGTGAACCAATATGAACACTTCACAATGGACTATTGTTCCCACACTAACATAGTTGCAAACTCAATGCTAGAAGTAGATCATGGCTCCTCCACTCTGTTATAGGCAGACATATATTACGATCTCCTGCGCTGCTACAATCTCCTTCGTAGTCACCCTCTCAGTGATACTCCTCCACGTTGTGGCTCCTTCACCTCCCATTCTATCATATTCCTGGGCACTCTTGTTAGGGAGCTAAGTCCAACCCTGAAGCTCTGATACCAATTGATAAAATATAAACAACAACATCAACATGGCGGAAAAGGCATAATAGCCAACACAATTGATTATTCACTCCAATGTTACATATTTATAGTACAATGGGTGATGCCACCTCATAGAGAGATTTGCTCTAGATCCTAAAATCATGCATGATGACTAGGCTAGGTAATCTTAACTATCTCATTAGTCATCACTTGAGGATATATTACTAATATTCTAAATGAATAATTCAAACATAGGTGACAATTTAGACTTAGTGATTGGTAAAGGTAATCCATAGGCTAACACTCCTAATGAAAATAATAAAACATCAGTTAAAATAATAAATTAAGAGTTAATAATTTTCAAATGGAAATAAAAAACGCTTCTTTTCTTTATTGTATTTTTGACTTATCTCCTTATAGATTTACTCAAATTTCAAGTGTATACACTTGTTGGTTGTATAATTAAAATCCACATCCAACACGTCCCCACTCTGTATACTTTTTATAGACCCAAAGTAAGATGTATTTTTAGTTTATCTCACTTTAGGTCTATAGGAAAACCAATAGGATTTAAGATGATGATGCCAACCATAAGAGTAAATAGTTCTAGGCCTCAGAATTTCTCTAACGATTATTATAGAGAAAGAGGTTGATAGAAGAAGAGTGCCAGTGCACGACTAGATTAATAAGAAGAAGCATGGTGATCAATGTTAGGGTCATAACCTACCTAACCCTCTGAGTAGATAGATATGTTATTATGTATTGCTATGCATAAAGGCCATCTATAGTAAATAAGGTCCATGTAGTAGTGTGAAAACAATAATTGTAATAAGGCTTACTAGAAGGTTCTTCCTGTTAGATTTCCTAACCTAGCACCCGACAATTTATTTCGAATAAATCACTTATTAATAAATTCAGAACTAGGTTTTAACCAAATAAATCAATGGAAGCATAAAACTGAAACCATACACATTGCACAAGAAATTTTTGGGTAAAAACCCCCTAGAAAAACCCCTAAGGGAAAACCAATTATGAGTTGATTTTATTAAATATAAAATATTAGGCTCCCGTCCTGGGATAATGACCCATCTTATAAATACAATGTAGCAAATAACCAAGCCCTACAAACCTTAATATCAGTCATTCAATATTGCTAGTTGGATACTATCTCCCTTGCTTCCCCTTCTCTCCTTTCCTCGGTCCCTGCCCCTACACACTTGGATGGAAGTCCATCTCTACTGAATCAATGAAATCTCACTTACTCATTTTGTGTGTGACGCAAGCACATGAAACAAATATTCCTCCTTTGAATCAATGTATTTTCTTCGTGTTTCATCCTCTCACGTAGGATTCCTTTTATAATGTTGAATTAACCCTAAATCCAAAACCCTAGATCTTTAAAGTGATCGAAGGTTGAGATTAAATATCAATTTCACTTTAGATCTAATGGCTAGGATTTAATCAACTCACTAATGCAAAAAACTTAGGAATTTAAATTAATTAAATTCACATTAATTAAAAGGTCATTCACTTTAATAATTAACTCATAAAGTGATTTTCCTAAGGTTCCGAGAGGTATTACAGATGAATTCCACATGCTAGACACCAAACCAATGTGGAAATACCTGTCTGATGCTAAATACATAAACACTCCCTCTTAGTGAGGAAGGTACTTCTACCACTTAGAGATGATTTTGTCTTCGCTATCATATCTACTACCATGGCTACTCTTCAATCCACTTGATTGGTTTCTCCCTCTGAAACAAAATCTATCCCTACCATCTCACTTGGACTCTTCGTCCAAGACTTCCCTTTGATTATTCTCCTAGAAGCCTCCTACTCCTGAGCATCTTGCATGGTCATCTCATACCATGACTCCTTGATAGACTTGAAAGGATGCTCCTTCCCACCTAAACTTGAAGGTTGACTCCCTCTGAGCTGCTCAACCTTCAAAGCTACCCACTCCTTGTTATTTTCCACTCTGTTGCTTTCCATTACTTGCATAGAAACTCAATAAAAAAATTCTCTACCTGGATCTCTACTCAAGACTCACTGCCCGCTGCCCAGACCTGTTTCCTACTGCCCGAAGTTGCCTGGTTTCACTTTCTATCACCTTGTGCTGCTTCCCAGGGCTCCCTACATTCTTCTTGAATACTTCCTAGGTTTTCTCGAGCCCTTCCTGGGCTTCCTTACTGTTTTTTGGGCTGTCCGGATTCATTTCCTTGCTGGCAGATGATCTAGCAGTGCTTCTCGACTACCTATGTCCACTGCTCGACACACCCAACAATCAATCCCCAACCTTCTTCACAGCTGCTGGCAGACCTTTCCTCACTAAAATCTCTATCCAGGGTAGTTACCCAATGCCGTCATTCCTCTGTGGCTGCAACTCCACCTCTCTCCCATTCTTTTCTGTCAGCTCACCCAACACCTTTTCCGCTGCAACCATTGTTGACTTTACTTTCCTGAACATTTTCCGCTGTAACCTTTGTGCATGCGTCAAATCTATGTAGCCATGTCCTTTGTGGGGGTTGCAAACTCCAACTACCATTGTAGCTTCACGAATGCTTCCCTACTTGTTATAGGACAAATTGGTAAGTGCTGACACAAACTAATCTCCCTAACTTCAACAATAAATTAGAACAAAACATAGCATAATACAAGCTTCTCCTTAGATTTCATTGTAATGTAAACTAGTTCAAAGAGGGACAAATGGCATACCGTTTAAACTTCATTTGATCCCTGCTAGTATCGTCCTTTCTCCATATTTGGATTTGTGGGATGTTGGACCTGTTAAGAAGCACGAACCAATAAAGAGAGAGAACAACATATATATTCCAATGAAACCTATGCATAAGATCAATGAGTTATACAATAAAAATGGAGACACTTTTATAGGGAAGAAATGTACCACTGCATTATATTTATGAAAGTGAAGAATACAACTATGCCTTGATGTTGCAAGGTGCCTTCCAATGGCCCTTTTCTTCAACACACACACACACCTTTGCTCCAATTCTTTTGATGAAGAGTATTCACAACCTGACTTGGAAATCTAAAAGAAAGCTATCACAAGTCCAATCTTCAACAAAATTCTTCATGCATAAGCTAGCCTAGCCTTTCCCATGAGATATCCCTCTTTTTATAGGGTGAAGAGGGATGGATGAATAGATTAGGATGATTCCACTAAATTAGAGAAGCGAGTAAGATCCAAACTGATTGGAGGCCACCTTATCCTCTTGAAGCTTCCATTCTAAAACTTTTGAGAATTTCACCTTTTTCCTTTGTTTGAGCATCGTTGCACCCTAAACACAAGCAGCCTGTGATGCCGCTACAGTACACTATGGTGCAACATGCGATGATAAGGGATTATCACACCCTTATCATTTAGCAAGGTCTGGCGATCTTCTTTGGTAGGGTTTTTAAGAAAGTATAGATGATTCTATTTCGCAGGGAGAAAGTCTTATTTCTTCAGTAGCTTCAGGGAATATAGGATTAAGCACTACACATATCGTTATTTGATCATAGGGGCGACCAAAATAATGTGTAATATAATCCACCTCAAAGTATGAAGTTGGAACATGTGACCACTGAAATACTTTGTAGAATGTGTGTGTCGAGAACAAGGAGCACATCGGTCAGAAACCTACAAAAAATCAAGTATCTGCATAATAATATACCATTTAGTGAGGTAGGCATTCCCATACTCAGACTACAAGCAACTCTAAGCATATGTGTTAAGTGAGTCATGACCATCAATCATACACTATGGATCCATGTTATCATGATTCAACATACCCACGAGAAATACACTGTGGATCTATGTGTCAATACAGACTTATGATTACTCCATCACAACCTGGATTTATGTGATAGTATCCATGGTCTTCATTTCCATCATCTCGAAGTACCAATCTAACCAAGTGATTACAGGTGTCGGAGTCGAACATGGTAGAAACCACTCGATTACCAGTCATTAATGGATACCGTTAACAAGAGCGAGGGAAATCACCATTGATGTCAATGACCCCCAAGGTACTTTAGTACAATCCAATGAATGTGAATTAATGAGCTGAAGTCGAACACTCAATGAAATCTTCCAATCAGGGGTCAATGATGTGAACCCCCTGATGAAAACGAGGAAAATTGTCATTGAGGCATGCATATTCCAAGGTACTAAAATGATTTCTAAGTCTAATTCCTGGATAATGAGTTGAAGTCAACATGAAAAGACTTGTCACAGGAGGGCCTTAAGGTATCCCTCATAAATGGCGTGAAATATGTAACGAATTTGAAGTGGATCAAAGTGCAAAGTGATTCATAACTGATTCAGGGAAGGCTGACATGGTAAGAGTTTGAGGACTGTAGATGGATGACTTGATAAAAGGCTTGTTTAAGTTGAACTTCTCTTGAACATACGAATGCCACGACAATTGTATTAGAAGCATTGACTCAAGGAGGACCCAACATAAATACTTGTGGATGATCAAATGAGAGACAAATGGATTTCCCAACCCAAATACAATAATGAAGAGGGGTGTCATGTTCAAGAGCGACTTACTTCCACTAACAAAGATAGAGATATATATTTCTTTCCCAATTTTCCCCCACCATTTCTGGCGAGTACCTCTTTATTTTTATGCAAGCTTGAGGAGGATAACATATGCTTGTAATGTAAGCTCATCCTTCAGATGAGTCCTTCGGAGTGTTTTTAACGAACCCTAGGAAGGAGTGGTTTGATCCCATATGGGCCTTTCGATGCTTGTTTTAAGAGTCCAAAGAAAGAAAACTCAGGGGTTTTTCACGTTTAGAGAGTCTGAAAAACACTTAAAGAAAACTCCAAAATGTCATGTTTTGTAAATTATTCGGATGAGACCGAAAAAGAGATAATCTACCGCTCATAAGACATTTTCTTCAAATAATTTTACGAGCATGAAGAAAACAAGGTCGCTTGGATATCTTTTCATGTTTAGGGAGTTTGAAAAGAGCTTAAAGGGGACTCCAGGGGGGTTCATTTTCTGTATTTCCATTATGAGTCCGAAAAAGTGATAAAAGTTTACTCGATTTCATTCTCATAGTTTTATGAGCGTGAGAAATAATAAAGACTATGCTCAACGTTTTTTATTGAAAAAACCTAAAAGCATAAATACATCATAAAAACACGCAAAAACGACCAAAAAGGGGTGATACATATCAAAAAGTCCGGGTGCCAAATCCCTATCTTGCAATATTGACACTTTGAAAAATTCATTAGGTTTTTGACAGGTGAAAATATTTAAAAATAATTCAATTTTAAATTAAAATGGTAAAAATAAGTTAAATAGGTCAAAACAAGTTCATTTTACCATTTCATTTGTATTTTCACCAAACTAGTGCCAAAATCCCTCTTTTTCCTCCGATCTTCAAGTGACGATTCTAGAGTGCTCTGTGGATGATTTCTCAAGTCGTTTATGTGAGGTAGGTGCTCTTTCTCCCCTCTCTCTTTTTATGGTAATTTTTTTTAGTTTTAATGGTTAAATTTTCAGTTTATGGGAAAATTTTCAAGGGAGAGTGTGCCTTTAGATCGTCGCATGCTCTCCATATCGGGAACTTTGATGATATAGGATTGTCGTAGGGGTTCTACAGTTGGGGTGCGGCGATGCCACACTATGGTAAATTTGGCCCTTGCAATGACCACGACTCAAAAAATAGAGAGAGAGAGAGAGAGAGAGAGAGAGAGAGAGAGAGAGATCTAGGAAAACTCCCAAATTTGTATTTTTGATGAACTAATTCATCTTTTATTGTTGTTTGGCAGAATTTCCATCGGTCATCATGCTCGAATGGAGGGAAAGAGAGCATGAAGAGGAATATTACATTTCCAGGAATGATCCCACCACCGTCATGGCACTCTAGGAGTGCGACTTGCTTAAGTTTTTCAAAGTACAGGGAATGAGAGCCCAATTGGTTCTATTGGAGCACTTAGTCTGGATGTGGGACGCAAACGAACAAGCTTTTCATGTTGGGGTTCATACACTCACTCTAGACATTGAGGACATCTATTTTTTGACTTGATTATCTCGTCTTGGGTCTCGAGTGTCACTATCGGGAAGCAGAGGAGGAGGTGAACCTATGGATTATTATGTAGCACATCACTGCACAACTTGTACAGAGAAACATAGTGGTAAGGTTTCCATAAAAGATGTTGAGGATTTATCATTGAGGACCATTCTCTATACTATCACTCATGTGGTAGGTAGTGCTTCTCCACATATGGGTTTGCAGAGCCATTTCTGGTATGCTATCGAATGCATGGATCCCTGTGTCTTCAACTGATGTGAGGGCCTCCTAAAAAATATGAATAAACAATTAACAAAGTGTTGGACACACCTACCACACTTAGAGGGGGGGGGTTAATGAGTGTGGGGATCTTTTTCCCAAAACTTCCCTCTTACACAAAAACTCTTTAGTTAACATTCAACATTTGCTCATTACTCATTGCTGTCATTTATAATCAGTTATATGTGAATACATATCAACAACATATTATCAACTACATATCATCAACAAATCATTTCCACAAGGAGCACAAAGAACACAAGATGTATGTACAATTTTTCTTTTTATTATGGACTTCAATCCAGGGGTTTTTCAACAACAACTAAATAGAGTACAACTCTACAAGATTACCAGATCTATATGCAAGACTCAACTTACATTCTTAGCACCAACTGAGATGAGGCAACAATCCTCAACAAATATCAATCTATCAACATAAACAAGTGCATCAACCATGCACCAACCTGTGCCAAACAACCCGTAATCAACCTGTACCATAAACAAGTGCATCCAACCATGTACCAAGTATATACCAATCATGTGTAAAATAATCATCAACAATGACTCATCAATATTTACCAACATCATCAACTATACAACTCATGTATTTTCCAACTCATCAACTGTTTGTCTCAACCATGACTAGTTTTGGATTAGTCAACAACCCCAACTTGAAATAATCATAACTTTGTACCTGTAATGAATAAATATATAAAAATGATACACAATGTTCTTCAGTGTTTTTTATGCAATTCCTCCAAGTGGCACTTCTTGTAACCTCTCAAAAAAAGCGTTATAGAAAAAATGACATACCTTGCTAAATTCTGTCTTATTCTAGAGAGAGACCTTGTAGAGCATGGATTGCACAAAATATTCATTGAATTGATCTGAAACTGTTACAAAACATACTAAAGCCTGTAAACTAACCAAAACATTTGGTCTCACTGAATTTGGATCTGTTATGAAGATGTTATGCCATTTTTACCCGAAACACCTGTTTTTGACTAGTTTCAGGACTAGCCACAAACCCTATTTTCCACGGAGTGTAACTCCCAAAATACAATGACCCACAAGATGAATTTTTTACCACAGATACTTGGGTATGTTTTATCAATATAATATCAATTTCATAGTATGACACATTATAGAAAAAAAGTTATAGCAAAAATGGTGAGATGACCTGTAAATAACATACCTTAGAAAGCACCATCAAAATAATTTATCCTTCCTTGCATTTCGGCCTTCTTTTCTTCACCTTTCCTCAGAATTTCGGCTTATATATTCTTGGTTATCTCAGAAACATATATATATTCAATATTCTCAAGTGTTATTAAAATGATAGAGCCTTTCCTTTTATTTATACTCTCCAAGTAGCTTCCTTAAAAACATCTTTTAGGTCACTTGGCCCCACTTTCCTTATTTTAGGGTTAACCCACTTCTAATTTCTCCATTAAATTTATTATTTAAATAATTTATTTTGTATTCACTTTGAATTATAGTACACTCATCACTTCACTTTATTATTTACCTTTTAAAAACCCTTAAACCACTTTGACTACTTTGACCTTTTGGGGCTTCTAGATGACATGTGAGGGTCCTCCAACTTCGTAAGGCCATAACTCTCAAACCGTGAGGAGTTATGTGACGTTCCACATACCACCAAAAATGGCATGACATGTACTATCCATATAGAATAATATTGTTTGAAAATATATCATAACTCATACCATTACCCATCAAACAAACTTGGGTCCATTACCCAAACCTGGGGTCTCCAACTTCTCATGGCCATAACTCTCTAACCGTGAGGAGTTATGTGACGTACTACATACCACCGGAAATGGAATGAAAAGAAATATACATATAGGATAGTTTCCCTAAAAAATTTAATGTCCTTCATCTCATTATTCCACATACAAGCATGGGTCCTCCAACCATTCTTCTAGGATAACTCAATCCACAAAGCGTCTTCCCGTGAGGGCTTTCAACATAAGAGGACCACTTTGGAGTTCATCCATTTGTGCACCTTATCAATCATGATAAAACAATAATGAGAGCATGGGTCCTCCAACCATTCTTCTAGGATAACTCAATCCAAAAAGCGTCTTCTCGTGAGGGCTTTCACCATAAGGGGACCACTTTGGAGTTCATCCATTTGTGCACCTTATTAATCATGATAAGACAATAATGAATCATCTATACATTTTTCCAACAATGCATCATATACCAATGAAACCACATCGATCCATCTTCATCATGTAT